>MTQE01003428.1:32091448-32106849 GCA_014337955.1 Aspidoscelis marmoratus | reverse complement strand
GATTGAAAACGGTTTGAAACCGATATAAGGTTGTAATGGGGATGCGGCCATGAGTCATCAGCTGGCCCCAACACATTCCTTCCAGCATCTCATTTGAAGTAGACAAAGGCTGGTATCTTTGGCAAGCAGAAGGTACTTAGGTGCTGATGACTGCCATCAAGGTGTCAGATCTGCATAAGTAAACCAACCATCAGTAACTTTATTTAGCAGGAAATTCCAAATCCTTCTGAAAGCAAACTTTTCCGACTCATAACTTGTTGCATCCAGCTTTTGCAGCCTCGCATGGAATAATAATATTCATTATGGCTTTGGCTATAAGATAGCCTCTGCTTGTCTCAGAGAGAAGATTTTGGGATACACAGGGTTACAGCCAGCACATGTTATTTTAATTTCATTTTACATGTGTGTGTTTGCTAAGGTCCACTGTTAATTGTTGTATTCTGAGCTGCTGTTTACATTTTGATGCTTGTGGAGCCAAGCATGTTAAGGCTATCTCCAAAACAGGTCAAAACAAGCCAGAAATGATTACTCAGCAAAAACAATCCAAGCCCATGTTTTCGTTAAACTCCTGGGGGGTGCTGGGGAAGCAAAGATCACAGGAATGGGAATGGATGAATGATGCATTTTGTTTTATTGGTGGATTTTCCGTTTAGGAAATTCCAAATGGAAGGTGGAAAGTCAACCAATAAAACATAGACATGAAAAGGTGTGGACATTGTGATCAGAAGAAGCACTGAAGAAGGTTTAAAGTGAAGGTGCAACCATGGCGTTAGGGCGATTCTGCACTCTCTGGTATACTGGACTAGCAAGTGTACCAGGAGACTTCCTTCTTTGTGCTGAAGTGGTCGAAGGGACCATCTACCCATGTTAGACTGCCCCAGCATGTGGAAGGGAGGCTCTTAGTAGGGATGTGTACGGATATTTGAAAATTCAAAAATCCTATTAGAATTCGACGAATATCGACATTCGAATTCGAATCGGGGTTTAAAAAATACGAATGTCCTATTTCAGATCGAACCTGGATTTTTGAAAATTCGATATGGATTTTTGAATGATTCGACGTCGTATATCGCCTCCGAATTTCGGCTCTATTTGTGCATACAATACAGGATGCAAATGGAATGTAAAATGCGATAAAAACGGGATGCAAACAGATTCAAAAATCAGATATAAATGTTCCTGACATTTGTATCATTCAATTCAAATCAGATTTTTGAAAATACGGATCTGGATAATCCGGATTCGAATCGGATTTTTGAAAATCTGGATTTTCACATCTTGATTCGAATAGAATATTTGAATATTCAATTTGATTTGAATTTGAATGCAAAAAATGCATTCGTGCACATCCCTAGCTTTTAGTACCTTGGCTGGATTGGTATAATGCACAGTGCGGAATCATTCTTAGATTCATACTTAAATGTATGAGTCTTTTTTCACACAAATTGCTGGAATGCTGCGTTTGCACTCAGACACCATTGCAGCACACTAGAAGTTGTCCAAGTCCTCCCTGGTTCATCCCTGCTTTGGACAACCACTGTGACATTCCAGGGAATTGGGAAACAGTCCGGAAATGACATCTTTGCACTCTTCCAGGTTCTCTGTTGAGGGGACATGGGTTGTATAAACTGCAGCTCACAGTCGTTTGCCATGCCCGGATATCACGCAAAGCACACAAATTGTGAATAGAAACACCTGTTCCTGATCTTCACCAGGCTGGAATAATCTTTGGACACCATTCCAACAAAATAAGGGAAACCTAGCTTTTATTATATAGATGTGTTGAGAAACATTGAGAAATTAAAATCAAACCTCTCTATATAATATTATACCCCATTGTTACTGATTTTCCCCCTATTATCTATTCTAATTCCTTTTCCCTCCCCCCCCACTTGACCCCAAAGAGCTTTGGTTTGCAAACTGCACAGACCATTAGTTAATTTGTGTATTTAAGAGGTAGAGTCCTAAGAAGGATGGAAGTCTCTTCCTGCTGCTATGTGAACAGGATTTTTAATTTATGGTCATTCCGTGTACATCTGTCTTCCATCCTCTGCAGCATAAGTACAAGACGCCATTCCAAGAGACAGAGGGAATGCAAGTGTTTATCCCAGGGAGACGTGAACAGGAGGCCTAAAGTGTTTCCTGGACATCATTAATGCTGCTCTCTCTTAATCCGAGATTACTCCATGCTAGATTCTTTGGCACAACTCTGGGGAGGAGCTTCAGGCATCAGATGGTGTCCACCTGGGCCCATCATGAAAAGCAACATTGTTTGCAGTTCGGAAAGTCATTGTAGCAGCAGAGCAATATTTGGCAAGTTTTTCTGAGGTAGCAGGGCAAAGGATACTTCAGTGTGAGAATCCGGAAGCCCTAGTAGCTAAGAGCACTAAGATGCCGGATTCTTTGAGAGGTCAGGTTGTAATGCAGCCGGAGCAGCATGTCCTGTATCTAGGCTTGGCTGAAGATACTTTGCTGATGAGAACTGCCCTGCTGCATGCTATACTGCTCCTGCTCACTATTTAAGCTGTGCTCAGAAAGAGTAAGAAAGAAGGAGAGGGTCCAAAAGCAGCTTGGAAATGGTAGCATGTGGTCCTCCTGCTCTCATCCCACCTATAATCCACCTTCTCTAGACTTACTGGTGAAAACCCATGTTTCTCCCAGCTCTGTATTGGCAGTTCCCAATGTTGTATTGGGAAAGTGAGGCAATATCCCATAATATCGCTATTATTGGAATTCCAGCAATGATATCTGTCAGCTGCAAAGCATTTTATGCACTTACATAATTTCAGAGGGTGATGTGTTAAAGTGGAGCCCGGCAAGGTAGGTCATTAGCGTGACCTCGGTCAGCTGTTCGGCCAATTTTCAGCCAATGCTGCCGGGGGGGGGGGCGTGCCCACGGCTGTCAGGGCGGGAAGCATGTGCGAATGCTTCCCTTCCTGGAACGGCCAGGGACTCTTCGTACGCTCGGGAATGGATGTAGAGCACTTTAAAGTGCTCTACATCTGGAACGCGCGGAAGACATCCCGGAACGGGCTGGGATGGAAACCCGGCCGTGGCAATGCGAATGCCGCGTTCTGGGCTGTCTTCCGCGTGTCCCAAAACCGCGTGTGCAAAAAGGCCTCAGGTAAGCGTCCTGGCTGTGGAAGGTGGGTTGGCATGTACTAGCATTTGTGAGTGTGAATGCTAGTACATGCCAGGGCATGTTCACCTTTCCTGTCCCCTGGATGTGAGAATTTCACCCTGGTGACTTTTGCTACAGTGGGGAATGATTGCTCAGAAAATGGCTATATAGACTGCAAGCCAGAATTTTGTGAAAGGCACGTATGTAGATAAGCACATCTATGTGTGATAGGATACGTGAACTTGCACGTATTAACCGAGTTATCTGCCCCATTTCTCCAATCACTTTTCCATGTAATGATTTTGAAAAATAACCCACATCCACAGTTGCAAGTTGGAAAATCAGCTTATTCTTGGACAGAGCTTTTCTCCTATGGACCATAAGGCAAAATGCAGCTTGTTAAACCCGGGGGGGGGGGGAATAGAAGTGTAAGACACAGAAATGTGTTAAGAATATTGGTAGGCTTGTGACTTTCCTTAAGGGCACTTGAGACTAAAGAAGGCAGAAGGAAAGAAAAATGAATGGGCGGACGGTAGAAACATCCCATTGTTGAAGTGATTTTGAGGGCCCCTGTCAAGGCAGTTGCAGTGTTTATTATGATTATTATATCACATGGGCACAGAGAGGATTTTCCTCTCTTTACCAGGACCACCCAGAAGCCATTTAGGTTTGGTTATTGAGATTACAAAATGGAGTAAGCAGTGTACTGCCTTTGGCATGCTGTTCAAAAATAATATGGCAAAGGAAGCAAGCCACAGGAGAGACCACAGGGAGCTGAAGTGCATTTTCCACTTGCATTGAGATCTGCCCTAGCCTGCAGCAAGGATTATAGCAAGACTTTGCAAAATAATGCCATCCTTGCAGGGTGTTCTACCCCTTATATTCTACAGTTCAGGCAGGGTCTGGCGCAAAGAGGTGGCTGTAATCAGCAAGACTGAAAACCCAGAAGAGGAAATCCTTTTTAGGCTGCCTCCAGAGGGTAGCCTGATATCGTACTAGGAAGTGATAATGGGGGCGTCCCCATGATGAAAATACTCTGAGGTGAACCTGAGGGACATCTATATGCGAGCTACAATTCACATTAGGGCTGCCCCGAATCCACTCCGAAGTAAACGGAGCCCATGGGGACGCAGCCAATGTGTGGTATAGCTTGTCTACCATTTTTACTTACTGACAAGATAGTGCCAGGTCTTTACACAGTTTAAGTCAAATGTGCACCCAGGTGTCTGGAATGGGATGTACCAAGCTCTGATATGAAAATGGCACCCCATAGTCCACTCCAACTGTGGAGTGCTTGTTTTTTTAATTTTAATTTTTGTTACAAAACATAGAACATCTTAATTAAAGTTCCTATAGAGAAATTCTCTTAAATATAAGCCCTTTGCTAGTACATTTTAGTTGACTTCTGTCTGTCTTCCAAGACTTCTCTTAAGTTGCTTCTACTTTGAGACCCCTTTCTCGCTCTCCTTCCTTCATTATGCTTTCCTGTTCAATTGCTTATTCTTCAAATCCAGGAATTCTAATTCTTGTAGAAACTCGATAACAGGTTTCCAGTCTTTTACATATCTATCGTTCTGTTCTTAATTAGATCTGTCAGTTTATCCCAGGAATGTATTTCCAGTTTGTGAGCCAGTTTGGGCTAGTGGTTGAGGAGCTAGACTCTTCTCTGGGAATACCAGGTTTAATTCCATACTCCTCCACAAAGCCAGCCGGTTGACCTTGGGCTAGTCACAGCTCTCTTCTGAGCTCTCACAGCTCTACCCACCTCACAGAGTGTCTGTAGTGGGGAGAAGAATAGAAAAGCTTTGTCAGCCGCTTCGAGTCCCTTGAATGGGTGAGAAAAGCGAGGTAGAAGAAGCCAGCTCTTCTGGATGCCTGACCAAAAGGCCTCTGGACAGCCTCTGTAGTAGGGTTGGGCCAGGCTGTCCGCCATAGCGACAGCTCTTGGTGTGGTTCACCAATTGTCCAGCTCATCTTGTGTGCTGCATCACTCAGTCTGGAGTAACTCACCTCTACAGAAATGGAGGAGCTTGCGCGGTAGGTGAATTTCCTCTGAACTCATTGGGAAAAGAGAGGGAAGGAGGGCAGTGCATTTTATTGACTGTACTATCTTAAAAATAAGAAAAAGGAAACTTGTGAGGCCACATTTCCCCTGTCCTCTTTGGGAATATGAAGTCCTAGGGAAAAAAAAGAAAGAAAGAATTGAAATTGCCCAGGGTGTACAGGATGATCAATCGTTTGCAAGTAGCAAAGTCAATGGCTTTCAGTTTGAAAGGCTGCTATTTTGTCATGGCGGAAACTATGTCAGATGAAAATCACATTTCTAAGATTAATGACTGAATAGCAGAATACTGTGTGCTGGGGGAGCAATTTATTTCTCGTATAAAGAATAATACAGATGTGTAACTGAGAACCAGGCAGGATCACATGGGAGGCGCGCATTGCTGCAGGAGCAATATAACACTTCATAATTTCATTTTTGACTAATGGTGTGTTCACCATTTGTTTGTTGCAGTTGGGCTATTGTGGCTCATGTGAGTTGAAGAAAAGAAGAGGCGATATGCCGATATATTGCACAACCATAGTCAGAAATCATACTTGAATTTGTTGTGATTCACCTGCAAATTTAATAACTGCATGAACAAGCCAGCTGGGTGACCTTGGGCTAGTCACAGCTCTCTCCTGAGCTCTCACAGCCCACCTATTTCACAGGGTGTTCTGTTGTGGGGAGAAGAACAGAAAGCTTTGTCAGTAGCTTTGAGTCCCCTTAAATGGGTGAGAAAAGCAGGGTAGGAAAGCCAACTCTTCTACTTTTCTTTTTGCAATTTCAGCATGAAAATATTGAGAAATGAAGATTCGCTGCATTTTTCAGTGTCCTTCTATTCCTCTATAGTGCTGCGTCCAGACTTCTTAATACTGCTGATAGGAATGCACAGCCAAGATCGAGCCGTCACATACGATGGCTGATGGCTGATACTCCGTAGTGGCATCGCATTGTAGCAACGCTACTGTGAATTTACTTAATGCTGATATAACAGCATTCCCTGTGTAGTATTAATAAAATTTGAATTTTCCTGCCAGTCCAGACAGGATGGCGAGAACAGCCAATGAGAGCTGGGAGGACAGCTCAGTTCCAGTTGTCTGCCTCATCCCACAGCAATGCAAACTCTCACAGCTTCTGATGAGGAAGCTACGGGGAGGCTGCTAGTGAGGACAGTGGGACGTCGCTTCGCAGCAGATCAGCTGCGGATTTTCCCTACAATTGCAGATTAATTCCACTAGACTGGAGGGGGCCTAGACTGGTGTGCCACTAATCTCTTTTTAAGCTCAACTCCATTAAATATAAATAGTATAAATTTTAATGAGTAATGCTCTGGGTAGAGATATCAGAGCAATACAATCATTTCATTGCATGAACTATGTACCATTTCACGGCTAATTAATCTGTTAAAACACTGTGCAGTTTAATGAAGATGACAGTTTCAACAAATGAAATGGTGCAAAGCAGACAGATTCCTCATGGAGGTTTATCTCAATGCTTTTAAGCATCTCAAACACTCACAGAGATGAGTCACAACATTTCTTGAGTTCAGTAGTCCATTGATAACTGTGAGGATTTAATTTCTTTCCAAACGTTTCCTGGGCCCAAATTTTCAGGTTGTGAGTCTGAATGGCGTTGTGTTTCATGCATAACAAGAGAAGGCCACAGAGACTCCATTTGTGACTAAGGGGTAGAAACCCTTCAAGGATATTATAATAATCTGGGATTTCTGTCATTTTCTGGGCTTAGTTTAGAATGGTATAGCACACTTTTGGGTCTCTCTTCCATACTCTGGAGCAGAAGAGAATGACCCCCCTCATTGGTTGCAGTGTATCTTGGTCTTGGTATCCAAAATGGCCATCTAGACCGGGATATTGGTAGGCTTGTTTTAGACTGGTCCAGGGAGGCATGTACAAAGGCACATGGGTGCATGGAATGGTTAGCGGGAGGACCAGTTTGTTCCTGGGTCTATGAGGGCTCTTGCAGCAGCTCTGAAGCTCAGATGAACTTTGAGGTGGCATGGGATAGAGCCTGTCCTGGAACAGGTCTCCATGTGTGAAAACCCTGCTTCTGGGCCTGCTGGCCTGCTCCAGATGAGAACCTCTCCAGCTAGAGCAGTTCCAGTTGGACCACTCTACCCCCAGTAAGTGCAGAAATGGTGACTAAATACCATGGGGGAGGTATGAAAAATGGATATATACATAATAAAAAAAGGGTGATCAGATGTTACCCCTATTCTTATTTTTCTTTTTCATCTTTTTATATACTTAATGCAATTTGTAATACATCTTTAAAACCTTTTAAAAATGCTTCCTTTAAGGTACTGGAGACCAAGTAAGCCTGGGCTTTTTGGCTCTTTCTGTGGGATCTCTCCCAACTCTCCCAACCTTTGTTCTCTTCTTCTGGGCACCTGGTGCTCCACCCTCATGGCCCAGGTGGCAGCAGCTATTCAGCAGCTACGCAGAGGCTCCAGCTCCACACACCTTTCTTTTGAGGCCTCAAGTTAATCTCACAGAAGTCAAAGTAGTGGCAAAGAAAATTGGAGACCTCCCAGAGAAATAGGGGAGGTTGGCAAGCAGGACTGTAATGGACCTGAGCACAGTCCCTGTCAGGAAGGAGGAGGAGGAGGAGGAGGAGAGTTGGCCTTTAGACCTTGCTTTTCTCTCCCATTTAAGAGAACTCAAAGATGCTGACAGACCTTCTGTTCTTCTCCCTATATCAGGCACCCTGTGTGGTAGGGCTCAAAAAGAGAGCTGTGGCTATCCCAAGGTCACCCAGTTGGCTTTGTGTAGGAGTGTGGACTTGGACTGGGAGACTATCAAATAAGAGTCTGACACTCTAACCACAACACCAAACAAGGCTGCATTCACACCTAAATTTTAATCTAGCTTCAGTCAGCTTTTAGAGTGAGAGAATGTGTCAACAATGTGACAAGCTGATTTCTTCCAGCATTATTTAATTCAGAAGGTCCACTTTTGGGTTAGATAACGTGGAAAGAAAATTACTGTTCACTTTGCTGATGTGTTCTCCCACTCTGTAGGTAGACTGAAGCTGGATTAAAGCTTAGGTGTGAACACAGCAGGGAGGTATTGCATGAAAACTTTAGGCATGAAAGGGCCTGATTCTGAAAGTACAATCAGGATGGAGTTATTATGTCAAGATACTTCATATATATAGAAACTGTATATATTTGCAAGGTATTGGAAAACGAAACAGAAATCCAAATGGTTCTAAGGGGACTGATGAAAAAGTGTGAATAAAAATGAAAATGTTTATTTTTTTAAAAAGATAGTCCCAGTTCTACAATAAATGTACCACATGTCTGTCTGTCTGTCTGGTGGGGTATCATCCTTCAGATATCATTTTAAAACAGGTGTTGTTATTTAAAAGAAGTTATGGAATATATTATACTTATGAAAATTAGTTTAACAGGGGGTTTGCCTATAGCAGAGAATTCTCTGAACGGTAGTATTATAAGAAGCAAAAGCAACACACTCACCAACTGCAGTTCCCAATACAATCTTGGAGAAGTTAAATAGGCATAAATATTATGTTATAAAAAATTATATGCCATCTGTTATACTCCTTTGAGGAATACCACCATGGCTTACAGCAGTTCAAAATATTGTATAATATAAAAAGTTCAGTGATGAAATAACTCTTATAATATATATAGCTGTGTGGAGGAATGCTTGTTGTGTGAACAGAGCCATGGAAATCAAATTGGACATCTCCCTGCCTGGAGCTAGCATCAAGACTGCCACTTCCACTAGTGGGCAGGGACCAGGGCACACAGAGCAGGGCTTCCTGATCTAATGACACCCTCTCCTGTTGATTAAGGGCACAGTGAACATCTGCACCTCTGCCAGCTGGGAAGGTTATTGGATATACCACGCAAGCTTGCTGGCAGCTCCAATGATGTCCTGACGCGACTGTGACTGTGCAGTGTCACTGTCATCATAGCGACAGCGCTGATGGACGTGCAGTCGCTGAGAGCTCTGCACTCAAGATGGCGGCGCCTAGAAGAGGAGCAGCCCAGCAATCGAACACAGGTGTGTGTTTGATCACAGGGGCTGGGTGGGTTGTTAGCATCTATAAGTGCAAAAACACCCATAGTCTTGTTATTTCCTCTTGTTGAGTAAGGCAATACATCTTCCCATTTGGGTCCTTCATCCTAGAACGCAGTTTCAAATCTTGGTTTTTAAACCTTATTTCCCACCTCTTTCTAAGCACATTATTGGCCCTGTCCCCATGCTAAGGATACTCCGCGAGAGTCCCCATGCAAAGCCCTAATTCGGGCTACATGAGGGACAAAAAGCTTTTGCGTCTCTTTTGCAGAGCTCTGCTGGTGCTCTTGACAGCCCCTATACCCACCTGACAGCTGCTCAGCTGACTGCAACTGTCAGGTGATCGTTTGGGGTAAATCAAGCCCTTAGCTGGGTGATTAAGTGCTCAGGCAAGGGGGTGATGGTGGAGAAAACTGCGGCATCCCAATTTACCGTGGTTTTCAAGGGGACAGGTAGGTTCGGCTTGAACCTGCCCTGTCCTCCACTGCCATGGGGACTCCTTAATGCGAATTAAGATTCACATTAAGGCTCCCCCGAATCCACCATGGGGCATTGGCAGCCCCATGGGGATGCAGCCATTGAAGTTTTCAGTTTGCATTAAGGAGTTCACCTGGCCATTTCCCTCTTCCTGTCAGCTGCCAAATGCTATTGGTCAGTTGCTCTTGTCACGCTTTCCCAATGTCATCCTAGAGCCACAGAGGATCACAGTAGCAGACTTTCAGATAGCCACACCCCCTCTCCTGCTTGCTTGTTTGGTTGGTTTTACCTTCCTCCAAGGAAGAAAAAAGAACTCTCCAGCCAAAACCATCTCTGGCAGTGTAATGAAAGACAGATCCACCATGTTGTTCGTTGGGTCCGTTCTGCACTGGGCCTTACACTGGATTATATTCTGGAATAGGGACCTGTCATCTGCATGGTGGTGTAGACTACACCAGTCCATAGTGTGGGGCCTGCTGTAACTGGCAGCAGGATGAGAATGTCAGGCTTCTATTTTGGAATATTATCCAGAATAAGGCCCAGTGCAGAGAGGGCCTTGAGATCTTTCATACATGCATGTGAGTTCACACATACACAGATTTTCAGATCCTGGTCCACCCCCAATCCATAAAAGGAGGTAGGGTGAAATGGCTTCTTCTGCAGGGAACATTGCTTGTCCCTGCCCTCTTTCTCATTTGTATGCTGCTTCTGCTCCTCTGTTACAGCACTGCTCAATCATGGCCCTCCAGATGTTCATGAACTACAAATACCAGCATTCAGCTCCTGGGGATAGCAAAGAATACTGAATGTTGGGAGTTGTAGTTCAGGAAGACCTAGAGGGCCACAGTTGTGCACCCTGTAACAGAACATCATCACAAGGTTTTCTCCAGTTGGATTTCCAAGAGGAGTGAAAATTGTTTTATTGATTTAATTAATTTATTTAAATTTTTATCCTGCTCTACACCCAAGGGTCTCAGGGCAGGAAACAACATATAAAACGAACACATTAAAACCATACCACAGTAAACATATTAAAACTGTAACAGTGGTTGCGTCCCCATGGGCTCCAGTTATTCTGCTGCTGAATTGGGACATCTGTAATCTGCATTGTAGTTCGAATTAACATGTCCCCATGCGGTTGGGGAGAGCACGGGTTGAAGGCGAATCCACCTGTCCCCAAGCAAACGTGGCAAACCCTGCATCAGGAAAACCACATCCTTTTTTCTCCATCTCCTCTCTCCTGATAGGAAGTCCAGCTGATATCATCATGCCCTGTCCTGCCCAGTGCAGTGACGACAGAGGAAATCCCTGGGAAACACGTCCAGGTTGCACCCCAAAAAACACAACACACACCATAAATAAGAAAAAAGAAAGATAAAGGGGGGGCATAATAGGATGGCAAAAGGGCTCATGGCTTGAAGCTGTGGCTCTGACTTTAGCGGACGTGCGCACGTCCGCTTGACAGAAAGCCTCATGTTCACATCAGCCTCCCTCTAAACCCTTGCAGCTTGGATCCATTTTCTTATTCAACAATGCCCTTCTGGTCCCCCACGCCTCCAGCTACTTTTAACAATCTCAAATCCTAGCTTTGAAAACCATGGCTTTTTGGAAGAGAATGAATGATCCAGCGCTCATGTGGAAAATCTATCCCTTTACCCATGCTTGCCTTGCCAATCAGACGATCAGGCGGTGTGGGGGGGGGCATCCTTTTAGCTGGAGAGGGCAAATGAGAGCTCATTTCAGCTTAATTTCTTTGCTGCCTTAATTTCATTCCTCAAGCAGTTGCGATCGCAGTGCGCATGGCAGGGACAGCGAAAACCTGCCTGCTAATGCTCCGATTGCAAACTCCTCCCCCAATAACCCGGGAGTGTCCCCATGACAGAAGTTAATATGTGCTTGCCTCCTAATTTGGAGTGAAAACAGTTGGAAGGGGGGGGGTTGCCATGGATTTGTGCCATTTGTCCTGAATGTAGCCCAGATTAGAGGCTGTTCATGGAGACGCTCTAAGTGTCTGGATGTGTGTGTGTGGGGGGGTGAGAAACTTATTACCATACTGTACTATATAAAATTTTCTTTTTAAAGCTACCCTTTTTTATTTGCACCACTAGACTGTAAATGCATGGCTGGGTACTTGAAATTTCAATGATTTTCCAGCATTTTTTCTTTGGATTTCTCCTGGCAGTTATTTTATGTTATGAAGGCGAAATTATAGGAATGAAAATAAAGTCCTTCACTAAGTAAACAAAGGTGAGGAAAGCGACATTTTTCTAACCTTGCAGAGTTGCAGAATGGTGTGTGTCCTTTGGATTTCCACATGAAGGAGAAGTCATTAGTGAGCCTTTGAAAGACAGCAAGCAGGTTATTGTAAAAATATATATTTGTGCAGTTACTTCAGGGCTGTTTTCCAGAACATTTTTGGTTGCTGGTGTTTACACAGCATATTTGGCTGGAGCTGACGAACAGTTATGGCCAAAAAAGTAGACAGATCCTGAACTTGCTCCAGACACTTAGAAAACTAGGAAGAACGTGGATGGTGTAGCTAGAAACAGAAGCAGAATTAAGAACATAGTTTGACCGCTTCCAAATGTCTCCAGAAAATTGCACTTTTTAGTGATATATTAAACGTTCTCCAAAATCATAGTTTGCTGCCCTGAGAGCTGGGCAATAGCCACAGAGAAATCACCTTCTTCTGTGCTGGTATCACACATGCATCCAGGTATTTTGATGGTATGAAATACCCAGAAGTGTACATGTGCCAGCAACTGCGCATGCGCAGTGGCCATTTAGATTCAGCTTCAGCCATGCACATATTCAGGAGGGATTTTACTCAGTACAATCGCGCTGCCAAGCTTCCAGACAGGTTGGTGTTTGTGCTATTCTGGGAAAACCTATGCTGAGTGTTGTGTCTTCCTGGAGTAGGAAAAGTGCAATTTTACCTCTATATAGCAGGGTTATACAGGTGTGACCACGGCCAGGGTGGGTTACAACATTAAAAACCAATGAACATATAAGATGAACATATTTAAACCCTAACACTGCCTGAATGTGGGGATGAAAAGCTGTTTCCTTATTTAGCCAAAGGCCAGGGCAAAGAGGCACAATACCACCACAGCCATCCCATAATCATACTATTTAACCTCTGACTAGATGCAGCCTTAGGCTTAATTTATTCTGAGCAAACTGCTTAAAGATCATTTAATTTCTTGCCGGGCATGATGAGTCTCAGCTGCTTGTTTCTTTTCAGATGTTATGCATAAGAGCTATCAAAAAGTGGATTTTAATGTGGCAGCACCTATACAGTTACCAAAGCCTGTTAGGAATATAATTGCATAAATATTTAAAAAGTTATGTTATTGAAAATTTAGCCATCACAGTAATCTTGAATTCATCTTTGTCATGATTTAGAAAAAGTCATAGAATAGTTGCATGTAGATAAGCAGCAATAACTAAATTAAGGTTGAGAAGGAATGGGTCCGGGTATAGTCTCTTAGGGGGCATCCCCATGATCAAAATACTCCGAGGCGAACTTGAGTTCACCTTGGAGCGTCTGTATGGCAAGCCTCTAATCTGGGCTACATGCGAGACAAATGCCACAAATCCGCAGCAACCCCCGCTTTCAAACTGTTCTTGCCCCGAATTAGGAAGACAAGGACGTATTAACTTAAGTCATGGGGATGCTCCTGGGTTATTGGGGGAGGGGTTTGGCAATCGGAGCATTAGCGGGGAGGGTTTTGCTGTCCCTGCCCTGCACGCTGTGATTGCAACTGGAGATTGCTTTAAAAGTGAGCTCTCATTTGCCCTGTGTCTCTCCAGGTACAAGCATGTCCCCCTTGCCTGATCGCCCAATCTGCAAGGCATGCAAAGGTGCTTAATGTAGCGCTCGAGCACCTGACAGCTTCCCTGCACTCAGCTGAGCAAGATCATCTGTGAGACTGAGGTACTGAAACAAAGCCGTGGTTTCAATCAATGAGCGGGGTTCCTTTCCTATTATGCCCCTCTGTTATCATCTCTTTATGGATGCAGCGTGTGGGTTTTGCAGGTGCAGAAGGGAAAGCGGCTCCCGGCTGTGTTTCAGTTATTTTAGCGAAGGTGCGCTTCTCTGCTTGACACCAGGCATACATCCATCTGACAGCTGATCTTGCTCAGCTGAGTGCAGGGAAGCTGTCAGGTGCTCTGTGCTACATCAAGCACCCATGCATGCCTTGTAGATCAGGTGATCAGGCAAGGGGGTGGGGGCATGTCATGCTTGTACCCAGGGGGAGGGAGGAGCAGTTTCCTGATGCGGGGGTTTACCACAGTTTTCATGGGGACAGGTGGATTTGTGCTGAACCTGTGCTGTCCTCAATCACATGGGGATGTCTTAATACGAGCTACGATTTGCATTAGGGCTGCCCCAAATCCACTCTGAAGCAAACAGAGCCCATGGGGATGAGCCCTTAGGCTGTGGTTACACCTAAGATTTAATCCACCTCCAGTCCACATTCAAGAGAGAGAACACATCAGTAAAGTGACCAGTAATTTTCTTTCCACATTATCTATCCCAAAGGTGGACTTTCTGGGTTATTTAACACTAAAGGAAATAGCTTGTCACTTTGCTGATGTGTTCTTTTGCTCTGAAAATGAACTGAATCTGGATTAAACCATAAGTGTGACCACACCCTTAGCTATCCAGTTGTCTTTCCCCTTTCTTAGTTCAAAGTTTTTCAGCCTGTGAGTGTAATACTGGGAGCCAGAGTGTATCAGCACTGCCAGCTCCTGCCTAGGGATTTGCTGAATGGCTGTTTGACAAATGACAGTAATGGCAGGGGACTGTAAGGCCCTGGTCACACCTTTAGTTTAAGACGCCTGCAGATCATCTTCTGGTCATGTTACATTATTTTTGTTCAATTCGTTTTCCAAGCCAGCTTATCCTCATCAGATCATTTTAACCAGGTCCTCTTTTCCAGAGGACTCAGCCTATCTTGGCATCCCAGGCCGTGTCCGATTCCTCAGTGTGAGCTGGGGGGATGTGCTAAAGGAGACTGAACCGTGCTGTGGTGGGTGGAGTCCAGTCTTTCCTTTTGTCCTATGTCTAGGGGAGGGCAGCACACCTGGAGTTTGTGAGGCACCTCCCCTTCTCTCCTTAGTTTATGTTGTGCTTCCTCTATCTAGCGTTTTTATACAAATTTATTATTATTATTATTAAAAATTAATTGCATGGAGAAGAAAAGCACATAAAAAAGTAAGGGAGGGTGTGGAGGTGGGGGAGCAGGCTTAAAAAAGAACCGCAAACACCTCCTCTGAGTGACAAAACAGCATCCAATCAAAAAGGAGGTAGATTTGACACAGCAAAAGGAGAGGAAAGCCAAGAGTTCCATGGAGGAGGCTCAGGTCGATCGCAGAGGCCGGTGTGAGTGATGCAGCCCAAAGCGAGGATGGCCTCAGGATGACCTATAATGGTCTAGGTGTGAACAGAACTGGTATGACCTCAGTTTGAATTATGAACAGGATGTCCTGTCTCATATAGGTGTGACCAGGGCCTAAGAGCCTTTATCCCACACTCTTGGACCTCTCCAAAAGCTTTACGCAAGTCCAAAGCAGGGAGTCGTGTGAAGTAGGTGATGGCCACTGGGGCCACTGGACTGAGCTGCAGGCATGTCTGGAATGCAACCGTTTCCCCTCTCCACCACCGCTGCCCCCCCCCCCCCCCCCCCCC
>MTQE01003428.1:32022700-32047608 GCA_014337955.1 Aspidoscelis marmoratus | reverse complement strand
GAAAACGCATCCATTTAGGATGCATCCACACGGTGCAAGTGTAACTAACGGGGCCCTCCCCCTGCCCGCCATGATTGGCTCGCTGGGGCCAAGCATGGCATGCCAGGGGCTCCTACCTATCGCCTCGCCCTGGCCCCAGAAGCGGCGGATCGCCGCTTCTGGGACCAGGGCGAGCTTGCCAAAAGCCCACCCTAGCCCACCCCACTGGGAGCGCGGATGATCCCCTCCTTACCTCGTCGGCGTGGTCATCTTTCTGAGCCACTCCTGAGTGGCTGGGGCTGCTACTGGCAGCGCTTGCCCTCAGGAGCATTCTGAGCAGGCGCGCTGCATCCTGGGCGAAGACCCTCAGAAAGACGACCACGCCGACGAGGTAAGGAGGGGTTTCGCCACACTTCAAGTGGCAGTGGTCCATTTTAAAATTGCCCTAGCATGGCATCCCAGATGTCAGCGGATTGGTATTCCCCTAACATTCCACAAAGCTGAGTTCAAACAGGCCCTTAATATCTAGGTTGGAAAAACAACCAATGAGGTTCTGTGGCACAGAGTGTGAACTTCTTATACTGGCTGAAACCTCACAGAGCTAGAGATATTTGGGAGGGCCAAGCATGCTCTGAGCTGCTCTGGGACAGTATCACTGTGGTGTCTGAATGCACTGTTCCACACTGGACCAAAGGCCCTAGGTCTCCTCCCTCCACCACCTTCAAAGGGGGAAGCTCTCTAGCAGTGGAAAAGAGTTCCCTGAGTTCTTTACTCTTCTGGTAAGGTATCTTGTGTGGCAGTTGTGGGAACTTAGGGGCTGACTGACAAGGGTCCAGGAGCTTGCCCACTAGATCCTAGGGTAACCAGGGGATAACTTTACTTGCCCATGTTTCTCCTAGCCTGTTTGGTCTTGTGGTTAGGAGGGCAGACTCCTATCTGGTAACAGCTGGGAGACCTTGGGCTAGTCACAACACTCTTCTGAGATCTCACAGCCCCACCTACCTCACAGGGTGTCTGTTGTGCGGAAAAGAGAAGGTTTGTCAGCCACTCTGAGTCCCCTTAAATGAGTGAAAAGCCAACTCTTCTTCTTCTTCTTCTTCTTCTTCTTCTTCTTCTTCTTCTTTTCCTCCACCACTTTAGGGCATATAATTACATAACTATCCTGGAGATTGTCTTCCTTTTGGAAACAGGCAGCTGCAGCTGACTTGGTGTATTTTCTTTTGGAATAAACACAGAAAAAAGTTTGACAGCTGCTCTGTATTATTATTACTTCCATTAAAAATTACATCATAAGTTAATATGGCTATGTTATAAACATGTGCTAAAATGCAATATTGAATTCTGTAGATAGTTTTCAGGGAAATTAGCAATGGGCCAGAACCGTTAAAGTTCAGTTCCCAGTGCAATGCCAAACTTTCACAGGCTTCAGTTTTTTGCTCTAGTCTTCCTACTGGGATAAAAACAAAGAAGAAGAATGAGATCAACTGCAAATGGCCGTTGCAGACTAGGGCAAATATATTTAATGATTCAGAGGCCTTCATAAGGAGACTCATCACCTCAAAATTGGCTTTTGAGACAGAGAATTTCCATACCCATCAATGGCCACTAGATAGAATTGATGCCTAGGGCCAAGTTCCCACTCGGTAGTTTAAACCAGTTTAAGTCTTTTTTTAAATCAGCAGTGAGAACTGATTTCTGAGTGTTCCCACTGCTGCCTTATAACGTGGACTCAAAAAGGAATTGGGAAGTATTTGAGGGGGGAAAGAGCAGGCGGCAGCAGCACCCAGCTTGTCACACACTTATCTGAAAGAAGAGTGGAGGAGGACGAACAGGAGAAGAGAGAGGAAGCAGCTCACTTTCACACCCACCCACAAGCAGTACAGAATCTGATGCTGGCTTTTTTCCCTTTGCTGTCCCTTGAGTTTGCACTTTTTTGATAAAGAAGCAGAGTGAAAAATTAAGCAGCAGAATTCATATTACATTACTTCCTCTTTGCTTTTGTATGGGTTTGTGTGTGAGTGAAAGAGAGAGTGAGGTGAGGTTCTTGACAATAGCCAGAGAAAGTGATTTCCATCCCTCTGTGATGCTTTCTCTTCTCCTGTCCCCCCCACTCGGGTCCACTTTTGGGCAAGTGAGTGTGTGAGGGAGGGGAGAACATGGACAATCTATACTTGTGCTGTTGAGGTAGAGTTTCACAGCTTCACAAGCCCCTACCAAGAAAGCCCCCCCTCCCTTCCTTTACTTCTTTGAATGGAGGTTTTTCAAGCAGCCTACATGGCCGACAGGAGGGCAAAAAGGGGGAGCGGGAGTCATCAACACTGATAATTGGATAAAAGGAAGGGGAAATGCCCCTAAAAGTATGTTTCTGCACCCAAACTCTACTTCACCATTCCCATTGAGGAAAAATAAAACAATCTGATCGTCAAAACTGGAGTGAGAGCTGATCTACTCTGCATACAGATAATCTCCTTCTTTAAAAACAGTTGGAGCTTCGAAAAGTCAAAAGGGTTTCAAAGCTCATTATATAATGAACTGGAACTCACCCTGGGTATTTCCTCCACCTTAGGGATGTACACAAATGGGATTTTATTGTTTTTTTTGCATTTGAATTTGAGTCAATTTCAGTATCAAAACATTCGATTCGAATGTTTAGAATCCGAATGCAACAAAATCTGATTTGAATCAAATACATTCGAATCTATTCATTTGAATGTTAGACTCAAATCTGAAGATATGGATGTTGACAACATTTGCATGTGTTATATGTATCTATACGCATTTCATATGCGTCCCGTTTTATTCCCATATGTATCCCATTTTTGTCCCACACTATAAGCGCAAATGCGTACAGATACGTATGTTTTGAATCATTCAAACAAATGTTTTGGAACATTCAAAATTCATTCAAACGTTTACATTTGAATGTGTAGACATTCTATTTGAATTCGAATGTCCACATTTGATCGAATTTCAAATGTTTAGAACATTTGTGAACATCCCTACTCCAAATTAGCTTGATGAGCAGGATGGGATTTGAGAGCAGTGAAGGTTTTGCTATTGTCTTCTGTTAGAGATGCCTAGAAGCAATTGGTGGGCCACTGTGTTGGGCAGGATGCTGGACTAGATGGGCTCGCCTTGTGTTCTTATGTTCTTATATATTCTGCAAACAGGAGGGAGGTTTGGAGCCCTGAGGACTCTGGGAGCAGTGGTGTGGACAGCATCTTAAAATCAGGAGAATAATGAACCCCTTGCTTCAGTGCAGTTCTGAATGTGATTTTGCAAGCTTGAGGCTGTCCGGGTTTGTGTTTGAAGTGATCTTTTCATAACAAGAATGGTGAAGGCAAGGCAAGGCATGTAGGGCCAGCCAAAATTCTAATGAGTAGCTGGATTTTCCATGGAGATCTATAGCTTGAGGCTGGGAAATTTGGAATACAAGCCCTAATTTCTCCACCAGGTTTTTCACACAAGTCTAGTTGAAGCACCTTGCACATTTTGGACTATTGAGTTTGGAAGAACTGACAAGAATGCTTAAATCAAGCCATCTGGATGTGGTATTTTTTTGCAAGTGAGCACCGAGTGTTTGGACAGATAAAAATGTCAGAAGTCAGCCTCACATGGCCAATTACAAAAATAAGGCAGTTTAATCCACAATATGCTAATTTTCAGCTCAACATAAAACCACATGTAGGATTCTCTTGGATTTCAAAGGATTTGTCCTGTAAAAAGATACTTCAGGCTCTAACAATGCCAATCAAGATAGCCGTTCTATCCAAATATTATAATTTGAAAACATTTGGTTTGCAGGTCCTGTTTCAGGCAACTTGGCCAGCTACTTTAAAATGTTACTATTTTCTCAACAAAATGTCAAGTTTTCAAAGGGGGAATAGTTCATAAGTGAAGTATGTTTTCCTAACAGCAATAAACCACAAATAAATGTACCTCACCTCTCCTGTGGCATTAGGCCAAGGTTTTTGGGGGAGACAAATAAAATTATAGATGTTTTCCTCCCAAAGAGCAATATTACCACCTGGGTGGCAGCAAATTAAAGTTGGGTGAGCTATATAATTTTAGAAAAGGGGATATTTTTGGCATTCCTCTTGGCTTAACCCGAGTTTCTTCTAAGTAATATTAAAAGGAATTACACATAACCATTGAGAAACTTTGTTCTATACACTACTGTATCGCTCATATTTTTTAAGCATGTAGAAGGCTGCCACATAGGATGGAAAGTAATATTTGTAAAGTGAATTGGTAATAGGAATTTTACAAAGCCAGACTTGATGGTCTTTGGTTCCATAGCTGCATGGCTAAAACCTCTGGATTATTAGAAAATATCACAACTAAATGCAAAATAGATACCCACATTGTGCCTGTTCACTTCGGAAAGCTTTTATGTAGGTCTTATAGATGCTATTAGTTTTTCTTTAAAAAAACAGTATTCATTGTGACTCATTGTTTTCCCCCCATTGAGGGTAGGGTTGTGCACAAATATTCAAAGACATTTGAAATTCGAACAAATTTTGACATTCAAATTCAAATCGAATGTCTGTAAATTTCAAATTTAAACATTTGAACAAATTTTGTATTTTTGAACCTATTCATTTGAATTATTCAGACATCCGCATGTATATGGGTTCATACATGATGTGTACCTGCACAAACGCATCTTTCCTGCATCTGTACGCATTTGTACAGATAAGTACGGGACAAAAACAGGTTGGATGCGGGATAACTATGGGATACATACGGATGTGTATGAATGTGTACAAATGTTGTCGACATTCATAAGTGCAAATCCGAATTGAAAATTCAAATGAATAGATTCGAATTGGCTTGAATAGATTCAAAGGAATAGATTCGAATCAAATTGAATTTTCGGATATTCGATTCAAATTGAATCAAATCCCAAAAATTGCATTCATGCGCACCCCTACTTTGGGGGTATATTTTGTTTTTGTTTTATTTTTTTAAATTTAAGATCACCTCCAGACAGCAGCCGGATAATCTGCATGGAAGTGTAATGTGAGGTATTGCTCCCTCACCATTTTTGTTTCCTAGTCAGATAGCATTACATTGAGTGCCTCCAGCCTGGACAAAAGCTGTGAATTCCCCTCGCAGCCACTGCATGTCGGACAGGTGGGACGATGGGAAACTGCAGAGGGAATCCTTAGTCACTTCCTGTTAGACCAACAGGAAGCTGAGAAGGGAATCCACAGCTGCTTCCTGTTGGTCTGACAGGAAGCTCTGATCACCCGCAGCATCCCTGCAGCATCCCCGGAATCTCTGAATTAAAAAGCTGTTTAATCAGCAGCTTTTTACTTTGGTTGTGGGGGGAAGTTGCAGAGGATATTGCGGGCAGTCAAAGCAGTGATGGACTTCACTGCTTTGGGGCATGTCTGTCTTCGTGCATTTAAAGTGATGTGCATACCCAGGTATTCGTTTGGTGCCAAGTTCTTGGAATTGCATATTGGGTGTTTTTCCACTGTCACTAAATGGCATTTTTGTACCCATTAATGGGTACTTAATGGGTACTTTGAGTGACAGTGGGGAAACACCCATTGCCACCACTGTGCCACATATGGCTGTCAGTTTCAGCCTCCATGCATGCACAGTGGATGAAGCTAAAATTGTGCCTCCATCCACAAGGTAAGTGAATGTGCTGTTGCTTGAAAACTTGGGCACTTGTGTAAATGAGTAAAAATGAGGGTATAAAATGCCCTCAAATGAGGGTATAAAAGCCAGTTCTTCTTTTGCTTCTATTAGGAGAGTACAGGGAGACAAATATTCTTTTTTAAGGCTTTGGTTGATTGCTTTTACTGTTCTAGTGCTTTACTATTAAATTTTACCTGTTTTAAATGTTGACAACTGCTTTGACTAGTCACTGAGCAGAAAGCTAGAATATCAATAAAATATGCCAAATAAAAACTGTGTTACATTTTATAAATAGATTTTAATATCAAAACTCGCTTTCCTCTGGGCTAGTTTCAGGTCTACACTTGTCAACAAGAATACTGCACTGAGAAATAATCTTGGGTGTTTCATCCTTTTGGGGAATGGCAGTTAACTTGCCTAGGCATACATATACTTTGCCTTGGCTCTGGACTGATGACATACTTTAGGACAATCAGACTGCAGAATCCCTCAAAATGTTTTGAACTATGAACCCCATCAGTTGGGCTTGATTCAAAAGCCGTATGATTTAGGGGAGTTCAGTGATTGCCCAGTGTAAATGTCAAGACTGCTGAGCACAGAATGCTGTGGGCATGGCTTCTCCAATGCATGGTTTCCTCCAGACTATGAGAGGAAAATATAGGATCTTGTTTAGATCTTGCAATTATCTCTCTCTGTCCCTGTCAAATGGCAGGGCACCATTGCAGGACAGGTGTGAGCCCTTACCTGTCTGAATGCTTGTTTCCAGGTTGGTGCAATCGGTGTTTCCTGGTATTTTTGATGGCATGACACACCGGAAGTGTCCAAGTGCCAGCCTCTGCACTTGGACAGTGGCCATTTTTTACAAAATGGACCTCATGAGCAGATGTTCAGACAGATAAGCCATAATGCTATTTTGGGAAAACTTGGGATGGAAGGTGATTTTCCTGGAATAGCGATACTAAAGGATTTCAACCCAATATCCCAAGACTATTTTGGGATTGTCACAGGTATGTGTTAAACCCTGGCTGGATGCAGCCATCATTCAGGAAATCTAGTGGGCAACAAACTAAGCACCCCGATCTATAGGCTGGCTCCATAAATCAAGAGCAGCATCCCTCTCTTTCTGTCAGTGAAGAACATAGAATCATAGAACTATAGAGTTGGAAGGGACCTCCAGGGTCATTGAGTCCAGCTCCTTGCTCATTGCAGGATTCCCTTAACCATCGTGGACAGGTCCAGCATCTGCTTGAAAACCTCCAGCAAAGGAAAGCCCACCACCTCCTGTGGCAATCTATTCCATTGACTGGTCACCCTTACTGTCGGGAAGTTTTTTTCTAATATCTAATTTGTATTGACTCCCTTGATGTTTCATGCCATTGTTTCTAATCCTTCGATATTGTGTAAGTGAGAATAGGGATGATCCCTCTGCACTGTGACAGCCCTTCAGATACTTAAAGATGGCTATCATGTCTCCTCTCAGTCTTCTCTTCTTTAGGCTAAACATTCCTAGATCCTTCAACCATCCCTTGTAGGACATGGCTTCCAGACCACTAACCATTATGATAGCCTTCCTTTGAACTTGCTCCAGTCTGTCAATGTCTTTTTTAAATTGAGGTGCCCAGAACTGGACACAGTACTCCACATGAGGTCTGACCAAGGTATAATAATTAGTTCTTGTGATCTAGACTCTACCCTTTTCTTGATACATCCTAGGATGGTATCTGCCATTTTTACAGCTGCATCATATTGCTGGCTCATGTTCAACCTGTGACCAACTAATACACCCTGATCCTTTTAACTTGTGCTGCTACTCAGCTAGATTCCTCCCATTCTGCATTTGTTTTTATCATTTTTCTTTCCCAGATATAGGTCTTCACATTTGTCCCTATTAGATATCATCCTGTTAGTTTCAGCCTACTGTTCAAGCTTATCTAGATCTTCTTGGATCCTCTCCTCCTCCTCCCTAGCGTTAGCAGCCCCTCCTAGCTTTGTGTCATCTGCAAATTTGATCAGCATCCCTTCGATTCCCTCATCCAGATGATGTATAAAAACATTGAAGAGCCCTGGGCCCAGGACGGAGCCCTGTGGCACTCCACATTTTTACTCTGGGATAACGTATACACAAACAGAACCGCTTAAGGGGAAAAAATGTGAAGGGCCCATCCAGAAAGGTTGACTCCTCAGATCCTGGACTTGATGTAATGTTCCTTCTGGAAGAGATTTCAGCAAGATGGACAAGTACTGACTGGGGAATGACCCATTCCATGCTTTACAAGCTGCAGATCTCTGTGTTAACAAATTATTTCAACAAGCTGTGTAAATTAATGAGGTACCAGCTGACGTCAGGGCCCGGTGATGTGTTATGTTTTAAAAAGTTAAGATTTATTAGAAGATACTAGCAGATGCTTGCAATCGGCACTCCCAAAACTGGTGTCTGCTTTTCAGGACTAACTAGTTGGGCTCATTCATGGTTGGGCTACGGCTGGTGTGAATTACAGGTTGCTCCTGACGGTTCTAGCTGGCTAGTTCACTGCTGTGCAAAAATGTGGGGTATGCAACTGGATGATGTCTTGATTTATAGGCATCCACGGGACGGACCCCCGGAGCACCTGAATGCAATCTTTCATCAGCTTGCGGAAATGGTTCCATTTGACTTTTCACTCCTCAAAGTGCTTCACTGAGGCAGCAGGAAACCAGATATGGATTTGGGATATGTTGTAGGGTAAAGGAATTAGGAAACCAGAGATACATAAAAGTGGAAGCTATTAAAATGAACTAATAACTAGCCATTAAGCGTCAGGTGAGATGTTTCTGGGGCACTGAAGAGCTGAGAGGAAAATGCTTGCCATATTTCACGGTCTCCAGTTGCTCCTTTAGCAACGTCCCACTAGGGAAACCTTGTAAAATAGGTTTTTATCCGTTAATGAAATAAGCCCTGCTCCACCATGCCCGAAACAATCTGCTGGTGATCAAAGGGCCAGATGAAGGCAGCCACAAGCATTCATTCTTTCACATTTTTGTGCTGAAAATATTGCTTCCTGCTGAGAGGGCTTGCAGAGCAAGGTTGATGGGTGTTTCTTCCCTCTATAATGTAATGCATGTAGCAATAAAATTATAGCACTAGCGAGGCATATCATGCTTTAGTTTAGGCCAGGAATGGGGGCTGCCATAACCCATAAGGTGTTAGAATTCAAGCATCTAGGCAGCATGATTAACAGGCAGGAATTATGGTACTTGTAATCTGAGGCCTATTCGCACTAGGGCCTCCAGAACTCAAGTAGGACACCCTGGGATGGACCATTTGCATTGGCTGGAGGCCGGTTCCATTTGGAACCATCCCAGCCCATCCCAGGACAGCCTACTTGCGTTCCAGGTGTAGAGCACAAAATTGTGCTTTACACCCGTCCCAGGGCTTACCTGATGCGTTCGGGAAGGAGACCATATGCAGTGCTTCCTCACGGCTGCTCAGGGCTTCCTCCCTTCAACTGCTGCTGTTGGCTGCTGCCGGCATGTCATCCTGTGGTGTATCAGCAAGCAGTCCGGAGCCAGGTGGAGGGGGGGAGATGGTATGATAGGCCCATTGACAAGCTGGGTGGGCCGCCCACGCCCCGTGCTCCCCTGTGCCAGCCAGAGGGATCCCGCCCACTGCATGCCATGTCCTGGGGAGGTGCTCCTCACCCTGCCCCATCATGCTCAGAGCTAGATGCCCCTCCCCTCTCTTGACATTGAACTGGGCAGGTGGGGCTTGGGCAATAGCCCCCCACTGATCCCCTCCCACCAGGCCAGGGTCCCATGGGGCACGCGGGGTGACCTGAGGATGGGTGCCAGCTACCCCCAAGGATGTAGGGCCCTGCACGGGCACCAATTACTGCCTGTCGCTCCTCTCCTGGCCTGCAGGGAACCACAGGGAGGCGGGGCACAATCAGAGTGCCTCGCCTGCCCCTTCCTGCCAGGCCAGGGTCTTGGGTAATGCAGGGGCCCATCCTTGGGCCACACGATTGCCCCTGGGCCACCCTATCTTGCCCTCTTCACCGAATCAGCATCAGTGGATTGCCCTGCCCTGCCCCGCCCTGCCCTGCCCCGCCCCACCCCGCCCCACCCTGACCCCACCCCATCCTTGCCCCCACCCCCACCCTGTCCTAATCATGCCCGGCTGCTCGCCCCCTCTTGCTGGCCCTCAGTGTCATGGTGGGGGGGGCAGGCCAGCAGGGCAAGAGAGGCACATACTACCTCTCCCAGTTCAAACCGCCTCCCCCAGTTCAAACCGTGGGCCTGGCACAGTCAGTTGGGACAGCCACCCCACGTCAGGTTGGCTGCCCGGTGAGGGTAGGGGAAAATCTGTAGTGCGAAAAGGCCTCTGGAGTCCAGAGGGTCACAGGTTCCTCCTCACTGCTTTAACTCCTTGTCTTGTGATAGGACATACCATTTCAAATGTGCATGGCAGGATCCATGCAGCACCTTTATGGAACCTTGAATAAAACTATCTAATCCTCAAAACCGGAGTGAGAGCTGATATAATTTACATACAGATAATCTCCTTTTCGGGAGTTTTACTCCTCAAAAGGTACGGATTCTTTAAAAACAGTGGGAACTTTGAGCAGTCAAAACGGTTTCAAAGCTCTTTCAATTTTGAATGGGACCTCGCCCTCAGTGATGCACTTAGAGTGCCGGTGAGTGTGACATCCACATGGATCACCTTTTAGCCTGCTTCCCTGCTGCTGTAAGTGCCTCTTTCTCCCACTCCGAATGGCAAAGCGGGGGGAAGAGGTCTGATGCTGCCATTCAGGGGGACATGCTTGTTTCTTCGGTGATCACAGCAAACGCATGAAATTATGCACAGGGCTTTGCAATGTTTGGAAAATTTTTATTTCCCTGCCATATTTCTGCATCTACTTTGAGACTGAAAAAAAAAAAGTTTTCCCAAACCTTAAGATTATGTTTTTCTCGGCAAAAACTAGCTTCAGCACAGTTGAATGGCTTTAAAAGCGCACACACAACACACTGTAGCTGTGCTTCTATTTTGTTAGTGATTTAATTTTATCTTTTTAAATGCAGATTATATCTTATGTATCAGTTCTAAGGCAATAGCCTGGGATTGCTTAGGCCCTTCTTTCCAGGCCGACCATATTTCAAAATTATTTTCCTCGCTGAAGCACAGCGTGATGTGACAGTACTTCCAGCACGGAAGATGTGGTAACACAAACTTGACAAGTGAAATTAATTATTGCATTCCATTAATTTTGAGTCATACACCCAGCCCATGAAAGCTGGGAGAGCCTTGTGGAAAACAAAACTCGCCACATTGCACGGTAATGTTGTTTTTGGCCTCCGTCTTCCCCATCCTGCTGGGGTCCTCTTGGACAGAGCAACTCTGTTGTGGTTTGCTTCTGCTGTGAGCACCAGTGGAACATCTGCTGTCTCGTGAAAAGGAGGGGGAAGGAGAGGAAAGAAGAGAGATCGGCTCTGAACCCGGGGCTGCTGTGTGGGTGGACGGGGCCTCCTCAGCTACATGAGATGTTGGCAACACCAGCCTCTCACACTCAAGTGGAAATATTCGCGAGACAGGTGTTGTTTTCGGCCATCCTGATGCAGACAATACAAGGTGGAGAAAGTGATCTTTGCAATTGCAGGAACTGGTGAGCTCTGAATGCATTTCATACAGGAGAGGTTGAAGAAACATAGCCCACTAGCAGCGACAATGTGAACCATATACATATTTTTAATCCATTCTTGTTCTGGGATGCTCTGGACCAAATTGAATTCCGACATGAAAATGGCTTTGGTCTGGTGAATAAAGTAGGTATGTGCACCAATGTGGGGGGTTGGGGGGGGATATTCAATTGAATAAAAAAGAAAATTTGCATTCATTTGAATAAATCCCTTTGAATACAGTAGGATTCAAATTTGATACAAATGTTCCATATAAATTTGTTACAAATGTCGGATACAAATCACATACAAATCCCATTCGAACCCCATTCGAATCCATAACGAAGCTTCATACGAATGTATTGAAACATTCAATTTGAATTTGAATGTCAATCTTCAAATGTGTCAACATTTGGTTCAAATTCAAATGTCCGAATTTGGCGGAATTCATACAAATTTCAAATGTTACGAATATTCATGCCCATCCCTAGAATAGAGAGCCAAAGGCAGGGGGCGTACAAATGTGCAATTCTCCTGAAATTTCTTGTCCAGAAGGTGCTGACAAGTTGAGTAAAGCAAATATTGCAAATGCTTGATCGAGGCCTTCACACATCTAATGCAAATGCACAATCTCAGCACACCTTTGGGCTCTGTTTACCTTGACCTTGCTGGCTCCTTCATAGGGAAATGCACTGGATCCAAATATGCAGTTGCCCCACCTGGTACAACATGTCTGTGGCACAGAAGCATCAAGTCTCATAAGGGGTGTTTTTCCACTGTCACTAAAAGTACCCATTAAGTACCCATTAATGGGTACGTAATGGCATTTTTGTACCCATCAATGGGTATGTAATGGGTACTTCTAGTGACAGTGGGAAAACACCCAAGGTCTCTCTCTTTGCAGAATGGATTTTATTGGTATGGATTGTGCTAGGCCAAGGGTTCTCAACCTTCCTAATGCCGCGACCCTTTAATACAGTTCCTCAAGTTGTGGTGACCTCCAACCTTAACCCTAACCCCCAACCATAAAATTATTTTTGGTGCTACTTCATAATGACCCCTGTGAAAGAGTAGATTGACCCCCAAAGGGGTCCCGACCCACAGGTTGAGAACCACTTCCTAAACTTTTTACAGAGAAGATTATTAATACGGTTATAGTTGCTGCATTCATATGCCATACTTACACCGCATTTTATCATCATAACATCCCTGATATACAGGCTAGACTAAGGTTGTATCTCCAGGGGCATGGTGGGAGATACCTAGGCATGGTGTCCTCTGAGGAAGCACCCTTCTCCCATGTCATGGAACACCTCCTCATACCCATGTCCAGCAGTGTCAGTGCCTGTAGATATCAAAGTACTTATGTGAAGAGCAGCATTTTGCACCCTTGACCACCACCCCAAACACCTTGGATTGGTGTCAAACACTTCGGTGATACATCATACTGCTGGAAATGGAGGTGTGGCAGAGACATTCCTGAAAGCACCTGGATATGTAAGTGAAGACATGCCCCCTTTTTCCATGCACAGTCAAAAGATCTGGATGGGGTCCTCCTGGAGATCTAGATCTTGAAGATGCCCGAAGACCCCACTGTGGGCACCTTTAATCAGGTCCACATGAAATCCAGATTGAAGGGCCTGAAGGACCCATTAAATCCAGATTTCATGGGAACAGGGTCTTATGGATGGGGCCTTCAATGGGGTCCAGCTCGGGACACAGCCTTCCCAATTGGTACCAATCAGGTACTAATTGAGTTCCTAATGGGGTCTTAGAAGGTTTCTAAGCCCATAGTTCTGTCCTGGGATATATTCTGGAACAGGCCCAGTGCAGAAAGGGCCCCTGTTTCTCCCAATCCTAATCCAACACTCTAGCCCAGTACATTACACTAGTTCTCCAGCCAGCCAGCCTGCATTACCATAATCCTACTTACCTGCTGCAAGTAATGCACACTTTAGAAAGCAATGAACCAGCACATGTGGGAAAGGCCTCTGGCTTGAAATGTAGTATAGACAAGTGAAGCAACATTATTAACAGCAAAGTCCCCCCCCCCTCCCTGCCAGTCTTGAGTCTTCTTAGAATCCATGCCCCCCTACATCCTTTTCTGGGAGAGGGATTCAGTTACAAGGCTCTGATCTGTGCTGTGTTCTATCAAGGCCACCCAAGAGAAGCTAGAGGCTTCCTCTCCCATTCCCATCAATATCTATCCTTCTGTAGCCTGATAACAAAGTGTTCCATGGGAGGTGCCAGCCTTTATATATATATTTTAAATCTCTTATCAAGTGAACAGAAATGCATTTGACATCCCTCACACCCAAACAGTATGGGAATGATCCCCTCGCTAATCTCGCTAATGTGAAGACGCTGGGGAAAGTAATGGAAAAAAGATAAACCGGGCACCCAAATGAGATCTGTGAAATTGCTAACTGACCTTTAGCTTACACGAGGGAGGAGCAACTTCTCTGAGAGTGAGTTTTCCCTCTGGAAAGGCAGCCGAGTGATAAATGATTGTGTTTACTGCAGACCTCCCTCTGGACCCCAACATCAGCTGTGACCTCTGGTGGGAATTAATTTAACCCAGGTTTGCAAACCAGGCCAGAAACCAGGCCAAGGTCATTCACTCTTGCTGATAGCGGGATTAAAGACAATGCAGTTCCTAGGGAAAGCAAGCAAGGAGGTCTCCTCCCCATAAGCCAAGAGAGGCATTGGGTTGGGGGCACTGAAGAAAGACCCAGGAGAGGATGAAGGGGAAGATTTAAAAGAAATGAATACAGAATGGGGAAGAAGAAGAAGAATTGGCCTTTCTACCCTGCTTTTCTCACCCATTCAAGGGACTCAGTGTGGCTGACAAACCTGTTCTCCCCACAACAGAGCACCCTGTGAAGTAGGTGGGGCTGTGAGAGCTCAGAAGAGAGCTGTGACTAGCCCAAGGTCACCCAGCTGGCTTCATGGAGGAGTGCAGAATCAAACCCGGTATTCCCAGATAAGAGACCATCTCCCGGACCACTAGACCAAACTGGCTCAGAGGGAAGACAGAGGGAAGGGAAGGAGCTTTCTGTGAAACTACTTAAAACTATTTGCTCAACATGAGACTTCTTTCAGTCATACAGCGATTCTGCATTGACTGGTACGCTGGACCAGCAAGCATATGTCACTTCCACCTGGAAGTTTCCATCAATATGGACAGAGAATGAAAAGTCGCCTCGCTCCATCTGGCCTTTGTTAGCAATGTTTCCAAGTCAGATGCACAAAATCCAACAGACACGCTCATTGCTTATACCAAATGCTCCATCCATGAATAAGTTTGCTCTCTTTCCTGCCCCGTCCTCAGCAGCCCGATAATGACTTTCGCATGAAGGGCCTGTCAGCAAGGTTGTCAAAATGATACCCTTGTTCTGTCGTTTGTGATAAACATCTTCCAACTTAAGCACAATAAAGTGATACATTTCTTATGTTACAGTTGGGTCCTTGTTAATTTTGGTTCTCCTCGCTCCAAATGTTTTGAAAAAATGGGCCTCCTAAAATATTTGAATCTTCTTGACAACTTGGATTGTCTGTGTTTAAAGCATCTTTCCCCCCAAAAAATTTGCCTTTTATAGACAAGCAAAAGTTGCAAACTACTACGCCTTGTCCAAGAACAGTGAGAAGAACATTTCCTTGAGCAACAGGGCTATCCAACATAGAAACTCCCTGAAGTAGGCTATTTCTGCACAGGGATTTATTCTGGATTATATCCCAGGATAGGGACCGGCCATCCACATGCTACTGCGAACTAAGGATGTGTACAAATGTATTCTTGACATTCAAATCTGAGTAGATTTGTATGTTATATGTATCTCTACGCATTCCATAAAAATCCGTATGCATCCCATATTATCCCGTATGCATCCCATTTTAATTCCATATTTTAAATGCAAGATACATATAATTTTCGTGCAGATTCGTATAGGAGAGATAGGAATCTACACATTTGGATTATCCAAAAATCCATATCAAAGTTTCAGAAATCCGAATCGAGTTCGAATGTCAACATTTGACAGATTCTAATTGGATATTCGAATTTTTGAATATCTGTGCACATCCCTAGTACAAAGTACAACAGGCCCCAGTTGGAGCCTACCACAATCTGCACAAGCATGCAGATGGCAGGTCCCTATTCTGGGATTTAATCTGGAATAAGGCCCAGTGCAGAGAGGGTTGCATCATTGTTGGTCAGTAGCCTTGCAGGGTGGGACGGCCGTGAAAGAATCTCCAGGACAGAATGAACATTGATATGTAGCATATAAGACACAATGAATGAAAATATGCATGCAATACAATTTACAATCTTGCAATATCTCACCGCTCTTCCATAGTAATGTAAAAACTACAACATAATTTATGAGAGATCATGTTTTATTTATTTGCTTGTTTGTATGCCCAGAGGTCTCAGGGCAGGTCACAATCAATGTAACACACAATTAAAATGAACTGATTAAAACAGTGGGGCTTTTTGCATTGAAGTGATCAGGATGGCCCAGCCCAAATAGGTAGGTTCCTTTTATTTAAAATATAAGATGATGATACAACTGACAAATATCCCCAAATGATCAAACAACTAAAAAATATGCCGGAAGAAGAAGAGCTGGTTTTTCTACCCTGCTTTTCTCACCCATTTAAGGGGACTCAAAGCGGCTGACAAGCTTTCTATTCTTCTCCCCACAACAGAACACGCTGAGGTAGGTGGAGCTGTGAGAGCTCAGAAAGAGAGCTGTGACTAGCCCAAGGTCACCCAGCTGGCTTTGTGGAGGAGTGCAGAAACAAGGCCGGTATTTCCAGATAAGAGTCTGGCTCCCTAACCACTAAAACAAACTGGCCCACAGAGTCTGCACAGGGGGAACTCCCCCGTGTGTGGAGTTGCTTCTGGTATAGGAGTCTCTCTGTGTAATGTGGATGTATCATGTGTTAGTGTCCCCAGAGTTGCTCAGGATGGTAGTCACCCACAGCCTACACTAGCATGCAGATGGCAAACTCCTATTTTGGAATATAATCCAGATTAAGGCCCAGTCCAGAAAGGGCCTATGTTGCTCCTAAATTACAAACCAAATTATAAATTGCATTTTATTTCAACCAACAGCAGCCTGCATTGGGATCATGGAACAGGGACGTGGCACTGGGAGTCCCACTTTCATCCATTCATGCCAGGATCTAACACAAAACAGACACAGTCCTGGTTTGGGCCAGAAAAAGTAAAGCCTTCTGACGGCTTTCATCTCTTCTGTTCTGCAGCCTGTATCTACAGATTGCTGCTGATTTTAGTGTTGCTACTGGAACAGCATCTTCAAGTGTCTCCGAACAGTGTCAAATTCAGATATTGTGGACTGGGACTGTAGCTACAACAGAGGCCCTGAAGAACACCATTTCCACTGAAACCACATGATTTCAAGCAGGTTCAACCAGCCATATTCACCCTATTTGAGGGGCATGGGGGCATGGGGCATGGGAAGTTACTAGGGATGTGTGCATGAATGGGTTTTTTTTTTTACTTTCAGTCTGTATCAAATCAAATGTTAGAAAATTCATATTTGTAGGAATCTATCCGATACAAATATATTTGTACAAATTCGTATGAATATCCAATACGAATGAATACGTATCTGATACGTATCCGACAAGAACACAAATGTATCCAATAATATATCCAATATGTACCCCATACCATATCCGCTCTGAAAGCATCAAGTCTGACCTGAAATCACTTTTAATCCACTCTCGATCCATGTTGAATACAATCTGTATCCATTGCAGATGTGACTGGCGCAGCTGCTTTACCACCTCCCCAGTTTAATGAATGTCCAAACTATTTGTACAAATGTTAATGTACGAAAGTCATAACATTTGAGTCATGTATGAATGCCCAAATTTGGACAAATTCGTACGTATGACAAATGCTACGAATATTCTTGCACATCCCTAGAAGTTACATTCGCCGTTTACTTCCCCCATACTTGTCATTTTCTAGTAGGCAAAGCTGCAAAATTTCCTCCCTGCATTATTCAGGGTGAATGAGGATCATAGCCTTTTGTGGACAGCTTTCTTCAGGAGGTTTAGGAAATGCCAGGGCTACCTTGTACGTATTGATGGAAACAGAATGATGCAGTGAAGGTAAGGCAGCAGTGAATAAGACTAGCAGAATAGCACAGAGAGAAAGTATACATAGAGAGAGGTCCCTGTTAGTAAAATGTGGAGTAGGAGCTAAGTCCTGAACTGCAACTGCCATTACTGCACGTCAGTCCCTGGGAGCTGCAGTTCAGGAATGACTGGAGCTATCATTCAGGGGCATCTGGAGGGCTATGGCTGAGGACCCCTGAGCTGGAATAATTGAGACTCACTTCTGAAACAAAGAACTTGCTATTATATATTCTCGCTTGATTTGTCTATGATTCCAGAGCCCACCTGAAACACTCTTGGGGAAGGTATAGCCTGTCCATAGCATGTTTTGGATGCATTGTTTAGTAGTGTGTGGCATGTTGAGTTGAGTCTCCACTTCCGGTCCAAGGCTTCTGCTCTGGCCAAGGCACCCATGAGGCAAGAGATGTTTTCTCAGTGGAGATCAGAAACAAAATTGCACCTTGCAACAATGGTGCTTCTGCCCGCCATCACACCTGGAGATGGGGTAGCATGATTGTGGCAAGATGCCTGCTGCCTCCACAAATAGAGATGAGGGCACCTTCTTGAACCCCAGGTGACTGAGATGGTGACTTGGATGGTAAGTTGCATCACAGCCATGAAGAGCCTCTTATTTTCAATCTAACCTTTCCTAGTCTTACCAATATAGGGACAGTAAGGAGACTAATTTTTTTTTACAGTTGAAACATATTTGGCAACTGATAACCAGAAAGTTTTGGGAACTTCTCCAGCGGGGATTAGATTCACTATGTGGAACCAAAGAGTTGTTTGTACTGAGCTCTATGTATAACTGACTTGATGAATGTCTTGTACACAATCCTGTTTGCATATGTTACGTTGATTCTCTGAATGTTTTTGACTGCTTAAGGGGGTCAGTGGCCCAGATCTTTGACCTGGTGCAGCTTCAGGCTTCCTCCTTCACTGATGACATAAAATGCAGTATATGGTAAACAATGTCCCTCCCTCTCTCCCAGCTGCTTCTGAAGCTGCTGATCTCAGTAACATGAACACATTGCTGGAAGCTAAAAATGATCACAAATATGTGGAATTTGACTTCCTTATTAAAGGACAGTTTTTGTGTATGCCACTTGTCAAGCACATGGAAACAGAAAATATTTCAGCAGAAGTAGTAGAAACAGAAGTCTGAATGGGTGGAACACTACGCTGCATCCCAGCCTGAGGCATGCTGAGATGTGATGTGCATGATGACAGGATCAGTTCTGTTGAAGTTAAAGGACCTCAGGGCCTTTTTGCACTTAGGTGATCAGAGAAGCCCAGGGAAACTCCTGCATAGGGCACCCACACAGCCTGTGCAGTTAGGGCCTGGAGGGACAATGGAACCAATGAGCCAGTTTGGTCTTGTGGTTAGAATCTGGAGGTCTCCCAGTTTGATTCTGCACTCCTCCACGCAGCCAGATGGGAGACCTTGGACTAGTCACAGCTTTCTTTCTGATCTCTCACAGCTCCACCTACCTCATAAGGTGTCTATTGTTGGGAAAACAACAGGAATCTTTGTCAGCCTCTTCGGGTCTTTCCACACTGGCCACTTAAACCATATTAAAGACAGATTAAGGACAGACATAAAACACTTGCCAAGTTGCCTTCTGCATTGCAGCACACATTAGTGACACTTCGAGGAGTCCGCCTTATTAGATCCGTATCTATCTGAGACATGTCTTACTAGAGACACATTTCATAAAAACGGATTTCCTTAATCCACATTTCAAGCGGAAACACTTTTTGAGTCCCCTGAAGGCGTGAAAAGTGGGATATAAAAGCCAGCTCTTCTTCTGGCATGTTTTTTAGTTGTATGATCATTTTGGGGATATTTGTCAGTTTTATCATCATCTTATTTTTTGAATCTTAAGAAGCCAGCCTATTCGGGCTTCAGTGCTGTGCCTAAAGGGTCAAGGGAAATTCCTCAAAACCATTCCCTGTCTGCAGTACTGTCTACCTGAGTTACCTGCTTCAAATTAGGGATGTGCACAAATATTCGTAACATTCAAAATTCGTCTGAATTTGCCGAATTCAGACATTAAAATTCCAATCGAATGTCAGTACATTCAAAGATTGACATTCAAATTCGAATTGAATGTTTTGATACATCTGTATGAAGCTTCATGAGGGGTTCGTATGGGATTGAACATTCATATCAAATATGAATCCTACTACATTTGAAGGGGACCTATTCAAACAAATACAAATTTTCTTGCATTCAATTCGATACAAATCGAATACAAAAATACATTTGTGCACGTCCCTAGTTCAGATTGCCAGTAGTGGCTTTTGCTTTATTTTTTTCCACGAATGAGCCTTCCATACTTGCACTGGCTTCAGCTTCTGACCACAAGTCCATCAGTGATTGGATAGCCTCATTGTCTTTGAAAAATCCCAGGGCTTAAAACGATTTTCTCCATTTCGGAATTCATAACGTGCTGTTCCCATTTACTTCAACCACTGGGTACGCTTATGGTTACTGCTTGGCACTTAACTTGTAGCTGCCTTCATTTTGAAGCCCATGTGATGTTTAGATGTTGTAAGGTATAATTTATTTAATACTTCATTTTGTTAGCATTTCCAGCTTTCAATTTTAGGCTCACATTATATGGGATTGGCTCCCTTGCGGTGTTGGGACCTGGTCCTACTTTGTTGGTTTAAGCAGCTGATTTATTTTCCTCTAGGCATCTTTGCCTCAATCATATTTTCCTGGATTTCACATTGCTTTGGCGAAACTAAGACAAATTGTCCTTTTCGGCTCTTATTTCCTTCAATATAAGCCATGAAAAACTATATATAGGCACAGCTAAATCCTATGGGTGTTTATGTTGAGGTAAATCTCTCCAGCGTCTGTGGTGCCTACTCTAAAGTAAAGGTGAATAGGGCTGAAGTCACAAAGTCTGAAAACTGAATATTGACTCCTTTGAATCTAGAACTATTTTCCTTTTTGCTCCCATCTGATCTCCAAGTTCTTAAAATGAAGGAAGTTCTGCAAGAGCAGGTAAGAAAAATACATTTTTCTTGAATGGCAAAGCAGAAAACATACCACTCAATCACATCCTATTTGACTTGAACCAGATTATATTTATTTTAATGACATTTATAAGCTTGTTTCTCTGGTTTGCAGGTTTGCCAGCAATCCTGATGACAGACCATCTTGCCCTAAGGAGAAAAATTGCCTTCCAAAACAGAGAAATCTTCTGAACATTTATGATTTATTTGGAAAAGAAAATATTCGGTGGTTTATGGCACGGAAGCCAACAAGCAATCCACAGATCGCATCCAACCCTTGAAGCAATTTTATCTGGCCCGTGCTTGCTTTACCAAACGTTCATCAAGGTGCGGTAAACGTTTGCCTGCCATTTCACTCATTAAGAAAAGTAAATTTGTTTTCAAGTGCTAGAAGACACAGAAGTCCCCCATTTTAATTTTATCTTTCTTTGTGGATTTTGTATTTAATATCCAGATCTACCTGAAAATGTAAATTCCATAAGGATGAAACCAGAACTCCAGCTGAGGTGGTCAGTTTTTTTGGCAAGCTATACTTTCATTCCTTCCCAACAGAACAAACACAGTGTGTTGCAGCTCCTAAAAGACGAACAAATTTATGAAGGCCTAAGTGCTTGTGAACAACAGGCCCTTTCGTGAGAAGTACAAAGTGTTATCCTGAATTACAGGCCTATATTCATGTGGTAGAATTGTAAACAATGAAGTCATAGAGAAAATGAGTGCAGATATGACCATGATAGCTACCTTCCCAGAGGGATAACCATTTTAGTGTCTTGCATTTAAAAAAACCCACCAGAGTCCCATGGTGCCTTCAAGACTAGCAAATTTATTATAGCATAAGCTTTTATGGACTACAATCCCACTTTGTTGAGTTCCATGGGGTGTTCTTCTGAGTTATAAGGTGTTGTGGAGTTGGGAGTACAGCAAAAATAGTAAGATCACATAAAACGAACTTGGTTCTCATGCATACAATAGTATTCCATTCATAGACATTTCCATTCATAAGGACTTCTGGAAGAAAAAGAATGGCAGCTCCCAGTTTTGCTTCTTTGGATGGATAGGTAGACTGTGGCTGTGTCCTCATTTACCTCTGCTGGCACCTGTTGTTGATATTAATAAGTGTAATGTTTGAGACATAATTTAAAAACAAACAAACAAAATCTGGTATTCATTGATACATCGGTCATCCATAAATTTGTCTAACCCTACCTTAAAGCCATCTAGATTGGTTGCTGTCACCACCTCTTCCGGCAGCACATTCCATAAACCGATGATCTGACCCTCCTACCCCTCAGCTTCAGAGTGCCCCCTGGTTCTAGTATTGTGTGATAGAGGAAAGAAATTTTCTCTATCCACCTTTTCTATACCATGCATAATTTTATATACTTCAATCAGGTCCCCTCTTAAACACCGTCTCTCCAGACTGAAGAGGCCTAGATGTTGCAGCCTGGTTCCATAAGGGAGGTGTTCCAGCCCCTTAATCATTCTGGTTGCCCTTCTCTGCACCTTCTCTAGTTCCACAATATCCTTTTTGAGGTGTAAACAACTGATGGGCCACTGTGTGAGACAAGGTGCTGGACTAGATGGACTATGGCCTGATCCAGCAGGGCTTCTTTTAAGGTCTTAAGTATTGGATGATTATGACTACTTTTCTTGCTATGAATCTGCCCATTTCCAAAGTATAAGAAGGGACAGACAGAATCTACAGACAACCTGTGGACATGACTGATGCTTTAAGGCCAGTTATGGGTGATCTATCTAGTAAGAAAGTTCCATCTCTTTCTTACACACAACTTCTGATCTTATTATATTTGTTCAAGGCACCAGGCATATCAAAAATGGGTACCTCAGTGGGTACTTCATTGATTTCCCACAACCTTGATAGCTCCAGTCCACCAGTGGCTGTCCATTGGACCTTTGATGAAGTGGTGCTATTACATAAAGATCTGATCTGGGATTCAGTCATTAGAGAGGGAGTTAGCCACTCACAAGGCTCCTAAACAATCCTCCACCTGATGCCAATACCAGGAGATGTTAGGTGGAAGAAATTGCCACAGAAAGGCATGATCTGCACAGAAACATTATGGTATCTTGGAAGTCCTTGAAGATCACAGGGTTCACGTGACCCTACACTCATCAAGGAGATACCCCCTCATAAGTACTATCAGTACTATCAGTACCCCCTCTAAGGAAGGTTGTGAGAAACCTCCTTCTGTTCTTTGGTTCCTCCACTTCTACCAGAGGTGCAGACTTACCTGTTCACGTTCTTTTGAGCAAAGAGACTGGCAGGACTGGCAACAAGGATACAAACAGCGCTCTTGCCATTTTTCACTATCCATTGTGAGAAGAGCACTTCTAGCAGTAGGAACCGCTATGGTGCACATACAGCCAAAGCCTTGACTGGCTTGTATGTGCTCACAAGGGCCATGCTGAGAAAGAGGAACTGCAGCTGGACACATGTGGATGTTTGGATGTCACAGGAATCCAGTGGAGATGTCCCATCTGAGAAAGAGGCACACATGCAGAGACTTTGGATGTGATAAGGCGATTTTAGGTATTTTATGTCTGCCCCCAGAGCTTCAAATTTGCAGAGAAAGTGCCCCTTTAACCATGTCTGATTACACCCACAAAGGCAGCATCCAGAAGGCCAATTCTTCTTCTTCTTCTTCTTCAGACCATTTGCTGGGATTCGAGAGCTGCTGAAGGTTTGCCCTTGTCTTCTGCTTGAGATGCCCTAAGAAGTTGGTGGGCCACTGTATAGGACAAGACAATGCTAGACTAGATGGGTTGTGGCCTGATCCAGCAGGGCTCCTCTTTTTACGTTCTCTTTCAGTTTACAGGATCGATGGATGAGCCATTTCCAGAGACATGGAATTGCATTCAAATTTGAGTTGAATCGAATGTCAAAACATTCAATTCCATTCAAATGTTTAAAATCCGAATGCTAAAGAAAACCAATTTGAATCCGTTACATTCAAATCTATTTGTTTGAATGTTAGATTAGTATTTAAAGATATGAATGTTGTTGACAACATTCATATGCGTTATATGTATCTGTTCGCATCTTGTATGCATCCCATTTTATTCCGTATGCATCCAGATTTCATCCCGTATTATAAGCGCAAATGTGTACACATATTAATATTTGTACAGATACGTATGTAATACATACGTATCTGTACATTCTAATGATTCGAATCATTCGAATGAATGTTTTGGAACATTCAAAATCATTTCGAATGTCTAAATTTGAATGTGAAGACATTCCATTTGAGTCTGAATGTCCACATTTGAACAAATTCGATTGGATTTCGAATCTTTAGAATATTCGCGCATATCCCTACCAGAAACAGGTTAACATTACTTGGAAAATGAGTATTTGCTCTCTGCTTCACTCTGCAAATTGTACAGTTTCTTTATTTCCTCCCCTCTGAACACTAACTCAATAATTTTAGACTAAACGAGAGAATTCAAGGGCTGGAAGTCAGAAATATTTCAAACTGTGCAGAGCAGAATTCAGCTGATGTGATTTAAGCAAGCAGTTTTTTTAAAAAAAAATTGAATCCAACCATTGAATTAGAAGTAGTTTAATCTAATTACTGCCCTAGACTAGAGGCATTTCCGCACTGAATCGCGTTCCAGACGGAACGCGTTCAGGCGGAAAGCTTAAGCCAGCTTCGGGCGCTTTCCCCGTTCACACACAGACGCGCCAGAACGCGTGTAAACGCGTTCCGGAGCGTCTGTGTGCGAAAGGGGAAAGCGCCCGAAGCTGGCTTAGCCGGCAAACGCCGGCCAGGGGCGCGCAGACAGCCGCCGAGGCAGATCGACAATCAGCTGTTTGAAAAACAGCTGATTGTCAAAGCCGCGCGGCGTCGGAGGCGCGCCGGCAGCCGTTCGGGAGACAGAAGAAGCGCGAACGCTTCTTCTCCCGAACGGCTGCGGGCGGCTCGTCCGCGTTGGAACGCGTGTAGAGCACTTCGAAGTGCTCTACATTTCGAACGCGGAAAAGCCAGCTGCGGACACGTCGGAACGCAAGGCGCGCGCGGCCAATGCGGATGACGTGTCCACAGCTGGCTTTTTCGCGTTCCGTTTTCCCCCGTGCGAAAACGTCTTAGGATACTAACACTGGACTTTTATTTATTCAAGATCCCAAAGCAAGCTACAATATGATCAGGCATCATCCACACATGGATTTTTGACTGGTCTCTAATTGGCCAGGAGGTGGGGCTGGTAAATGCTCACCTGCCAGATGTGGAAGACTTTCACCTATTTCTCCAAAAGGTGCAAGCTTTCATCATAGTAATTTTAACTACTATGAAATTGTCCCCTTTGGAAGACTCAGGCCTTTTATATATATATATATATATATTCGATTCGTATTTGTTTGAATAGAACCCCTTAGAACAGTGGTTCTCAACCTGGGGGTTGGGACTCCTTTGGGGGTCAAACTACCC
>MTQE01003428.1:32002582-32017386 GCA_014337955.1 Aspidoscelis marmoratus | reverse complement strand
AACTTGTCCTTTTATTCCATGGCTGATGAGTTTACTCAGTAGCCTTTGAGTTATTATTTTCTGCATCTCCTTCTCCACTCTTTTAGAAAAACTTTGAACTTTATTGCAAAACCACCACATATGTACATAATATCCTTTCCCATGACATCTTCTCCAACATTTTGTCGTTAAAGAACTTATTTATTCTAGCTATTTTACATGGTGTCATAAACCATTTAAATATGATTTTCATATGGATCTCCTTTACTTTCATGCTTTTTGTCCATTTTATTGGATTTTCTGCTAATGTATTCCATATTTCATTATCAATATGACCTAGTTTGTGTTCCCATGGTATTGCATGTTTCTGAAGCCCGTGTGTTTATGTTGGTAGAAGAACGTTATCTCTTTCCAGTATTTAGCAATAGATAATCTAGCTGTGATGTGGATAGCTAAACCAATGCAGACTGGTGAACTAGAGGCCTATTCGCACTAGGGCCTCCAGTTAGGAATTAGGCAAGCCCTGGGACAGAGCATTTGCTCTGCAGGCCGGGCGGTTCCATCTGGAACCGTCCCATCCCAGGGTGGCCTAATTCCATCCAGGGTGTGGAGCAGAATGCCATGGATAGACCTTGGCAAGGCCCGCCCACAAGGCCTGCCCAGTTCGAACCAGGCACATAAGGAGGTATGTCACAAGCATGGGGCTGGGTGGTGGCACAGTCCCTTGGGTCTGGATGGGCATCAGGGGGTCCCTGCGGGCCTCTGGCAGTGCAACTGGGCCAGCAGAAGCCTGCGGGACCCCGAGATGGGCCTGCCAGCCAGTGGGCCGACACGGCTCAAAGACAGCAGGCAGGGGCAGGGTGGTCCACCCCCTCGGCAGCCTTTTTGGGCTAGGACATGTAAGGACAGATGCCCCATTCACACCTTGGTAGGGATGTACATGAATATTTTAAACATTCAAAATCCAATTGAACTCGTTCAAATGTGGACATTCGAACTCAAATCGAATGTCTTCACATTCGAATTTAAATGTTCAAACAACGGATTTTGAATGTTACGAAACATTCGTTCAAATGATTTGAAACATTTGAATGAACAGATACTTATGTATCTGTACGCATTTGTGCTTATAATATGGGATGAAAATGGGATGCGTATGGGATAAAATGGGATGCATACAAAATGCGTACAGATATGTATAACACATATGAATGTTGACATTCATATCTTTAAGTACGAATCTAACATTCAAACAAATAGATCCAAATGTAACAGATTCAAATGGGGTTTTTTTTAGCATTCAGATTTTAAACATTCGAATGGAATTGAATGTTTTGACATTTGATTTAACTCAAATTTGAATGCAAAAAATCCGATCTGTGCACATCTCTAGGTTCTTCCCCCTGCCTCAGTGTACAAGCTGGCACTTCAGAGCCCCCTCTTGAGCATGCTAGAACAGAAGATGTAAGTCCCACTCTCTCCTTGGGCTCATTCATCCACATTGGGATGGAGTGAGGCCCAATCCAGGTGCTGGAAATGGCTGCCTATACCAGGATACTAGTAGACCAGAAGCATTTCTGCACTTAGCTTCCTGTCCATTGGATAGGAAAAGTGCATAACAAACCAACATGTACTAGCATTCGCACCAGGGAACACTAGTACACATCAGCCTAACCCCCACGTGTCCAGAATCTTACCTTGGTCCAGGCGTGTGCCTGATTGCTCACAGGGCACCACTATCTTGATCACGGTGCCTGGCACGACAGCGACAGCACCATCATCAGGGTGACAATGACACCCTGTGCATGCACAGTCGCATCTGGGGTCATCTGAGGTGCTAGCACGCTTGTGCAACATCCAAGATGACCCCTTGCACCCATAATGCTGCAAATGGTCACTGGCTGGATGCATCAGGTAAGTTTCTGGTAAAGGTTAGTTTGTGTGTGGTGCACAATTTTGTGCCCACCGCTAGTTTGCAATAGGTTGACATCTGGGTAGACGGGGTGTTTCTAGGCTGTAAATGCCTCCTGCAAGTACAGATGCACCTGGCCAGATGTTAACCTCTTGCAAGCTACAGGCCCAAGTGCATATTGGCCTCTGATTTTACAGGTCGACTGGTCTTCCAGGGGTGGCTAGACCAGCCCTGGGCCCTATTTATCCTGTAATAGGGGCCTGCTGTCCACATGTTAGTGGAGGCTACACCAAGCCCCAAGTGAGGCCTGCCGGAGTCTGCATTAGCATGAGGACAACAGATTCCTGTCCTGAGATATATTACAGAATACAGGCCAAGTGCAAACAGGGGTCAGTTTAGAAGGGAGAATGATTTTGGCAGAGCACCAAATTGCACTTTCAAAATAGGCCCCCAGGGGGAAACAAAGCCAAGAACTTCAGTTCTTTAGAGTCACCATAGGGGACTGTACTGAAACAGCCTTCCATATGTAGAAAGCCTGTCCCAGAAGTGTGAATAGTTCAGGCTGGGCCAGTCCTGCTGGGTTGGCCCACAAGGGAAAGTGTGGAAATGACTATAGAGAGGTGGAGAGTCTATAATAATTATTAAGTAAAGTACTTTGAAGAGCTACTATATAGATAAAGTAGGTAGAAGTGGAGGAGCAGCCTGTTTGAAAATCCTACACATCTTTGAATAAGAAGTCATATGAAGGACATTTGCCATACCAAACGCCTACACAAGCCTCTATAAATTGAGGTGTCTGAGCTTCCTGCAGTTCCAGTCATAACGGAGCCCAGCTTGAGTTGACTTTCAGTGATGCAAACAGCAAGAAAGCACAGGATATGGTAGGCTTATTGATAGTCCTGTCCTGCTGATAGTTGACACCCCGTCTATGAGCTGTAAGGAAGCCACAATTCTTCCAAAAGCGTATGCTTTTTATTAAACCTATGCTGAAAGCCATTAGCAGCCTTGCCAAGTGCAGACATGGGGATGGAATAAGCAATGGAATTACGACATCCTAAAGCATTGCATTGTGGGATGCACAGGCATGTAGTTGCACCAGAATCAGCAACACTTGAGACACATTAGTCAAATCTACGAGTTGCCGTAGAAGTAATTAATGTGATCTCATTTGCCAGATAAGAATGCAAGGGAGAGTAGCTCCTAAATCATCAGATCTCTAAGGATGGCCTTGTCTGCACTAGGCTAGTAGACCAACCCAGCAGAACTTGTAGAACATGCCAACCGTTCACAAAGGTTGAGGTCTTGGAGTGGTCTATTGCACTAAAATGGCACCATTTCCTGCTCCAACTATGGACTGCTTACAAGCAGTCAACAGAGTACCTTGATACCAGACAATGGACCAGCATAAGACACAGTGCAGGCTGTGGTCTGGTATACTAAGCCCAGTGCCATTTCACTAGGCACATGGAAGCATCACAAGCCCCAGTCAACAGCTTTGAAGGAGGGAGGTTCGCTGAGAGGAGGGAGGGAGCCCTGTGATCCCCAAGAGGAGGAAGGAAAAGCCCCACGATCACCTAGAGGAGGCAGGGAGGCTGGCAGGGGCAACCTAGGCACGACCCCCCAGCGATGACACCACAGCGAGAGGGCAGCATGGGAGCAACCCAGCCACCCCAATACTCTGCCAGGTCAGACCCCTACTACGCACTAATACTTTAGGTCAGTTTCAGTTCAGAGCTTTTACATTAAAATGTGTGGTTTTCTTTTTCCCTTGTTGAAATTCTCCTCAGCCATAAAGCTCTCTTGAGGATCATTGCTGCCTCTCTTTTTGTTAATATTAGACATTTAAAGTATGTTTACAATAAAATATCAATAAGAAAACCCATAAAGAAAAGAGAAATAAAGAAAATAAACAAGATTAACTTTCGATCTTCCTTTTGACATTTAAAAATATACTCATTTTCATAACTACTACTTCATTTCTTTCGGTAATTCAAACTTACCTATCATCAAATTGCAAAATCAATAAATCATTTCTCCTTACTCGGAAAGTCAATAAGGGTTCCCAATTTTTTTAAAAAGAAAATAAGCTAATGCCGTCTCCCCACTCATACATGATTTGTCATTTCCTACCAAGTGTATCAGTTTCACTCACTGATCTTCCATATAACAACAGCACGACCATAATCATGTACAAGATTGAGTTCCGATTTCAATTGTACGAGTCTTATTAGCTTTTGGTATTTTATTATCTGTTGCCATTTTGAGAGTTTCATCTGTCACCTCTCCTTTCATCCAAGTTTCTTCCATCTCTTTTTCACATTTACTCAGAACTCTCTTGCTTTTTGTACAAAGTTCAGTCAGAATGTTTGGATTCATTCATTTCTTCCTGAATCCACCTGGTCATACCTTGCCAGCTGGCTTTCATCAGAGGTAGATGTAAAGGCTGAGTCTAGGGCTGTACTGGGAGCACCATCATCACTCTCAACCTAGTTGGGGAGCATTTTTTGAACATGGGATGTTCAGCTATTGAACATGGGATGGCCATACATGTTCAAAACTGTTCTAAGATGGAAGTGACTCTGTGCCATACAGATGTCCCCAGCCGTGCCCGAAGGCCAAGTGTGGAAAGGACCTACAGGCTACCCAACAGGCCAGTTTTCGTAACTGCTAAGATCATACAAATGTAGTGCTTTCATATTCAGAAAGGGCCATATATGTGCCATTGTTCCAGGTATATCTTTGTTGGCCTTGGGATAACCTGAACAGAACTCAATGGGAAAATGGGACAGCACTTTAAGAATTACCATAACTTGGGAGATTTGCTACGAAACACGCAATTTTCAGATGAAGTGGCATTCATTTCTAATGTTTGTTCTCCCCAATTTTCCACTGGATTCTCTTTGCAGACAGGACACTGGCAGGGTTTCAAATTAAACAACTCAGAATAAATCTTCTTGGCTTAAGAATAGCATTTTTGTGTGTCAAAAAGAAGAAGATGCTGCTAATTTTCCACCTGCTAATGTGAATGGAGATTATTTCAGTGTATATTTTTGCTGTTCTTGCCAAACCTATCTTTTCTTGAAATGATCGAACTGAAATGAGAGAGCTACAGCCAAAATTATTTTTTATCATCACAGATATTTCTGTTTTTCTGTACTGTAGGTGCCAGACCTTTAAAAATTGTAGTTTCTTGCAATTATTTTTATGTTCTTAAAGACTGTATATGTGTCTGCATTTTTACGGGTCCTTGGAGTATAATATATCTTGATATGATATAACTCTAGACGAGTGATGGTGAACCTTTTGAGCTCGGTGTGTCAAAATTAGCAAGAAACCTAGCTTAACTCGGGTGCTGTGTCACATCTAGAAATATCCATAATTTTGTGAATTTTGTAGCTCTAGTAATATTTTATTAAAGGCAAAAACAAATAATTCTTTACATTAGTGACTTTTGTTGCTGAACTTCATTTGCTAATATTCAATTGAAAGTTGGTATTTCATACACTTGAAGAACAAGCAAGCACTACACGCCCAGGTGCCAGGGTGACCAGGTGTGTCACCCAAAAGGGCTTGGCGTGTCACCTGTGACACGCGTGTCATAGGTTGGCCATCACCGCTCTAGAGATTGTAAAGTCCTTGGGACAGAGTATACTTTCCCACATATAGTTGCATTTGCCCAAATATAGCCCTATTCACAAGTTATATGATTAACAGAAGTGCTGCCCAGACCTCTCAGATAAATTCAAGGAGGACAGGTGCATCAGTGGCTACTAGAACGGATGCCTAGGTTCTCCTTCCAGACTGAGGGGAAAGGCAGAATGTCTCTAAAGTCCATTTGCAAGGATCTGAGTAAAGGTGAAGATTCTGCTTTGTCTTCTGCTTAAGATGCCCAGAAGCAATTGGTGGGTCACTATGTGAGAGAAGATGCTGGGCTAGATGGGCTGTGACCTGATCCAGCTGTGCTCCTATTATGTTCTGATATTCTCAGGCACCAAATATCTAAAGGAATGCCTTCTTCCATATCAACTTGTCTGTGCCCTAAGATCTGCAGGGGAGGCCCTCCTGGTTGTACCACTAACAACTGTAGCAAAAGGGGTGGGCACATGGGAAAGGGCCTTTTCAGTGATGGGTCCCAGACATGCACCCTACAGAGGTGCTATGTGTTCAGAAGAGCTGTGAAGACGTACCTCTTTACTCTGGCCTTTGGCTAAGTAAGGGTACAACTTTTCCAGTTTGGTCTAGTGCTTAGGGGGCTGGACATATCTGAGAAAACCGGATTTGATTCTGCTCTCCTCCAGGAAGCCAGCTGGGTGACCTTGGGCTAGTCACAGCTCTCTTCTGAGCTCTCACAGCCCCACCTACCTCAGAGGGTGTTGTTCTGTTGTGGGGAGAAGAATAGGAAGCTTTGTCAGCCACTTTGAGTCCCCTTAAATGGGTGAGAAAAGCGGGGTAGAAAAGCCAACTCTTCTTCTTCTTCTTCTTCTTCTTCTTCTTCTTCTTCTTCTTCTTCTCCTCCTCCTCCTCCTCCTCCTCCTCCTCCTCCTCCTTCCCCACATCCAGGCATTGTTATAGTTTTGCTTAATATGTTATGGTTTTAATGTGTACATTTTATATGTTGCAACCTGCCTTGAGACTCTTGGGCATAAGACAGAATAACATTTTAAAGAAATAAACAATAAACTGTGAGTCATCAGACATTCCTTAACTACAATCCCCCTCATCCCACACTTACCCAGGCTGGCACAGAATGGCCATTAAGAGGTGGCAGGCACCTGTTGCAGACAACCACACTACGTCATCTCCCCCATGGCCCAACTTGGGCAAACTAAGTGGTTTCCCCATGTCTATTTCCCAGTGCAGCTGCCCCTTGGTTCGATGCAACTTTTGCCTACCCACTGGACATTTGCAGCTTTAGAATAGTGACCAGAAATTTCCAAAATTCATCCAGTTAGGCTCTATGTCAATCAAGTGTTCTGCTACGATCTTTCAATGAATTGTATCTGAAAACTGTGTGACAGCTAGTGAAGCAGTTTCTGAACTGGCAAGATGTATTCTCTATAGAAATAGTTAAGATGCTGATGGGGAATGAATCTATCTGATTTGCAAACTTCAGAAATGCTGTTTGCCCCTTTTCCTCTCGAAGATCCTGGGCACATGTTAAAAGTTAAGAAAGTTGATTATATTGTACTGCATTAGTTATTCTTTTAGCAACCTGTAATATTAAGCTGCCTTGGCCTCAGAGGGGTTTCCTTCATCTTTTAAGTTCTCACAGTTATTTGTTCTTTCCTTCTTTCCCAGTTTGGTCTTGTGGTTAGTATGTCAGGGCCTTTCCGCACAGGCTCTAAAAATGCATTTAGAGTCTGTTCGGGGAGGGATTTGGACATGGTTTCCACAAAGGGAACAGAATTAGGGTCCTTTTGAGGACGCCACGTCTGCATGTCAGTGCGCAAAACTGGTTGCTTAAACCGGTTTTGCTGCCGAAATCCAACCCAGATGTAAGACCTGAAAAATCAGGTCTTACATCTGGCTTTTCCCCTTAAACCATTTCGGAAGCAAACGCTTCCGAAGCAGCGGGGAAAGAGCCGAATGCCGGCGGATGCCCAGCTGTCAAACAGGGAGAGCGCATTCCCATCAGCCAGCCACCCTCGTGAGGGTGACTGGGAAATGGAGGCCGTGGCATGCACATGCATGATGGACGCTGGCCCTGCCACTCCCAGAATCGGCCCAGTGGCGACCAGGTAAGGCGGCGGGTGCGAGCGCGGGACCCCCAGTGGGGTGGGGGAGTAGGCCACGGCTTCCCCTGGCAAGAGAAGGGGCGATCGTCCCTTCTCTTGCAAGGGGGAAGCCAGGGAAGCCGGCCGCCGGACTTGCCATGGCAGTTCCAAAGGAGCCTACGGCCGAAGCCGGTGGGCAGCCCCAGCTGTCAAACTGAGAGCATGCACTCTCCGTTTTTGACAGCTGGGCAGGGCCTCTGGAGGCCGGATTGGGGCCAGCACCCAGCGCAGGGGCTCCGAGAATCTGTCTCTGTTTGAGACAGATTCTTTTTTAAAATGTTGCGCCAGAAAACGGATCTTTTAGGTCTGTTTTCAGCAGCATGTGTGGAAAGGCCCTCAGACTCTTACCTGCTAGTCTCCCAGTTCGATACCGTACTTCTGCGCAGAGCCAACAGTGTGACTTTGGGCTAATCACAGCAATCTTTCTGAGCTCTCACAGTCCCACTTACTGCACAGGATTTCTGTTGTGGAGAGAAGAGCAGACGGTTTGTCAGCTGCTTTGAGTCCCTGTTAGGGTGAGAAAAGTGGGGTATAAAAACCAACTCTCCTTCTTCCTCCTTCTCCTCTCCTTCTTGCAGAGCAATACACCATGAATTCATTCCAGTTGCAATTTATCAGAATCTGCTGGATTCCTTTAGCATTCTGTAGGATTCCTTTAGCAGAGAGGAGTTGGAGAAATGTGATGGAGGATGAATGGATAGTGGAAAAAGAGAGTGACTTACAGATGACACGTGAACAAACCTTAACAGCCCTGGAAAACAGAAAGCCAAAGGTTTTGAGATGGATCGGCTTAATCTCATCGGCACATCTAATATGTATGCTGGCCAAAATCCTCCTTTTATGCACTTGGTTTTACTCAGTCTTTACACAGGAAAGCCTCCCACTGCAATAAAAACTGAGCAAGAAACCTCAAAACTGGATGCCCTATTAATTTCCCTCAGATTTTCATACAGCATAAAAGATTGTTTTGTTTAAACCTTGCTCTCTACTTCCCTAGCCCAGCGGGACTTTAAAAAATATTTTTAGCATCTGACAGCTGAGTTGAAATGAAATGATTAAAAAAAAAACTAGTCCAATTTGCAGCAATTTCATTTATTTTCCTGTAATTGAGCAACCCGTGGTATCCAGCTGTTAGTTACGTTCTGGCTGATTAAAGACAGAAAGTGATCAGGAGGCAGATATCAGAGCAGCTAATAAATACTGATGTCTGGTATATCAGTGTAGTGCCCCGGCCTCACAAAAAATCGTTTCTGCAGTTACCTGGATTGGCCTGATTTACCAGATCAAGCCTAGCAGGTCCTGTCCACACTGCAAGCGCTGGAGTAACATTGTTTTGGTCCAACACTTGCAGTAGGAAGGCTTTTCCTTCTAGTCCAGGCAAAGCTGCAGGCACACCCCACCTGTCACTGTGACTGGCACATGTTCTCATCACTCCAATTTCATGTCCAGTGCAAGGATGCAGAGCTGAACTACCTTTGTGTTTGGATTTCGAAGATGATCTTCAAAGCCTGCATAATGAACAATGGAAAACTCTGCAGCCTCATCCACAAAGCTTATGCAGCCTTCAGGGATGAGCTGCAATATTTTCCTTGTTCCAGTCCAGATGTGGAAACCCCCACACCAGGACGGGAACAGAAGGCCTTGGAATAGTTGTGGACCTAGAGTCCATCACTAAATCAGAACTGGGAGCCCTTAGGACGCTTCTGGCCCAGAATGCTGCTGCTAATGTAGTCACGTGCCAATATGCCAAGCAAGTGTATAAAGGCCATAAGACTCTTGCTTTTGGAGACCACTTTCACACTGATATCCTGAGGACCCCTGCATATCTGCCACTGCACTGATGAAGGGGATTATGGGAAATGACCTACAATGAACGTCATGAAGTCACCGTCAGCTCAAGAGATTTTGCTTTCAAAGACGGCATCTAAACTATAACTTTTTTGTTCCCAGATTAAACAAAAAACAGATGCTATGGCATTTGCAACCAATTAGGCTGTCCAAACTCAAACCAGAAACAGTGCTGCAAAGCTGCTTTTTCAGCCGTCCTGATTAAATAGGATAAATGTGAAAAGTACAGTAGCTGGTCCCCATTCACGTGCTGCCTCCTCTTGGCTGTCCTTCACACACTTGTGTGCTACTATTCAGAAACAGCCTGTTACCTATTCAGGCACACTGGCACGTACAGACACGAGCTGTGGTCACACTTAAGGTTTAATCCGGCTTCAGCCCACTTTCAGAGCAGGGGGATACACCAGCAAAGTGACAAGCTGTTTTCTCTCAGTGTTAAATAACTCAGAAAATTCACCTTTGGGATAGATAATGTGGCAAGAAAATTACTGGTCACACATAGTGGCACCATAATGGCGCTATATTCTTCCTGTCCAGATGATGTATTCCCCTGCTGTGAAGGTGGGCTGGAGCTGGATTAAACCGTAGGTGTGACTGCAGCTAGTCACAGCTCAATGCTGCTTAGCCTTTTTTCTCTTGAAGATCCTGGGCAGTGTTAAAAGTTAAGAAAGATTATTATATTGCACTGCATTAGTTATTATTCTTTCAGCATCCAGTTTTAATCCAGTTTCAGTACAAGTTCAGAGTGAGAGGACACAACAGCAAAGTGTCAAACTGTTCTCTTTCAGCTTTATCTAACGCAAAAGAACCCCACCTTTGGGTTAGATAAACACTCATCATTTTGCTGATGTGTTCTCTCACTCTGGAAGTGGATCAGAGCTGGATTAAAACTTAGGTATGAAAACTTAGCCTAAGAGAACAGGGCATTGCACTAGATGGGCCATGAGTCAGATCTAGTGAGGTATTTCTTATGTTCCCTTGAGTCAATGGGGGTGTACGTTAGGAAGGGCTTTGGCCAGGATGATAAGGAAGGAAGGCTGAGATACACAGGCGGCAGAGCAGTCAAGAAGAAGGCAAGGTAAGCTAGGAATGGATGATGGACAAGTTGTATAAGGAAGGAGGTGATGAGACTGTGCAGGAGAGTGAGTATGGGAAGGTGAGAGAGCAGTGGTAAAGGTAGGAAGAGGAAGAGGAAGAGGGAAGGCACCCAAGCAGGCCCATTAGTTTTGTTCTAAAGTTTTCACTGTAAGAACATAAGAGGAACCCTGCCACAGCCCATCTAGTTCAGCATCCTCTCTCACATAGTGGTCCACCAATTTCTTCTGGGTATTCGCAAGCAGAAGACAAAGGCGGCCATCCTAATCAAGAGCAAACTGACCAGACTAAGTGGTGTGCATAAGGGTGCAGGCCTCCATGAGCCAGTTTAGCCGGGGACTCATTATGGTGCCAAAATGGATCCCCTGGGGGCTCTGAGGCCAAGAACCTTTGGGCCTGGGTGTGAGAGAAGCCTGCCCTCTCACATATTTGGCCCTGCGTTCCCCTAGCAACTAGAATACTTGTTCAGACTTGCTAGGGTCTGGCCTTGAAGGCCTGTGATGAGATTTCCTTTTAGACCGTGGCAAACTGTAACCTGCCATCTTTAGCTATCAACTCAATAAAGGAGCATCTCTGTTCTACCTCTGTGTGATTCTTTTGGGTGGGCTATTCTGACACTGGCCCTTAGAGCTCCATAGCAAGCTCCGAAGGCTCATGCAAGCTTCAGAGCGGGGTGCAGGCCGCCAATCCAAGTACTGTTGTGATAGGAGGGACCAGCTGGAGCAATCCTAGTCATGTCAGATGTGGAAACACACGTAGTCTGGGATGGTGAGCGTGGCTTTCAGGAGAACTGATTTATATACATATATAGCCCAGGCTGAAAATCCAGGTAAAAGCTGTTGGTTTAATTTGCTCTGGAATTTTTCATTGCGTCTATTTGGTGAGGTTATTTTTTAAAAAAATGATTGGCTCCTGTATATCATATGGTTTTATTATTTTAATGTGTCATATTCTGATATGTGTACTTTTCCAAACTGAGTGTATGCTTCTTGGCTCTTTCACATTTATTGACTTACCTGGTTGATTTGCATTCCTGCCAACAGCTGAACTGGATCATTTTCAGTAAAGTTCTACAAGGGAAAGGTGGCATTTTAATAAAGTGTTTTTAAAAAAGTTTCATTTATTGTTAGTTTACATTTTCTGTAATACTTTATTCTGAAATAGAGAAAATAATGAATTTAAGCCATTTATGCTCTCTTTTTCTTTCAAAGAACCAAAGTAGCTAACAACAAAAGTAAACCTATTTTACATGGCAAGACATCACCCATGTAAAATAGACCGCTGTTCAGGAAAACCAAAGCTTCAGAGGAAAAAAAAATGACACAACATAGCAGTGACCGAAAATCATTCTAAAATTAATAGTTAAAAAATAGTCTCTCTGCATTCCCCATAATATAGCACAAATACCTTTAAAAAAAAAAAGACATTTTATCAACTTACAAAAAAAAAAAGTAAGAAAAGATTTCTGATGGTCTGCATCCACCTGTATGTCCTTGAGCAAGATTGTGGCCTCATCTGGAAAGGAAGAATATAGCGCCATTATGGTGCCACTATGTGTGTTTTTCCACTGTCACTAGAAGTACCCATTAAGTACCCTTTTAGTGACAGTGGAAAAACACCCTATGGTGGAGTTGGCTCACGTATCTGAGGTAACCCCATCATACCCCACCCCCCAAATTGCTAAATACTATTGCTAGAAATTCCAGTGCTGGTTGTGAGTTTTCTAGCAATAGTGTTTTTTACTTACCTTCTGGATAGAGCTGCCATCATAGTTCTGTCTACCATGCATGCATGAAGGATGGAACAGGCATCAACACATGTGCGGATGTGCTGGCCTGAATGCCCAGGTGCATGTGACAGTAAGGCACACAAAGCCAGCGTCAGTTGAAGTGCTGTCTAGCTCGGAGGCAGAAACTGTGGAGGGAGGGTTTCTCGGCTGCCATCTTGAAGTGACCTCTGATCCTCAGAGGTTCCTCAGTGGCTCTGAGCTGGGATTGTTCACACACCAGTCTGCCCCTCACGCTTTCCTAAACATTATGTGACAGAAAAGATGGACTAGAGAAGGCTTGGGAACACAAAGGCTACACGCTACCGTCTCCAGGGCACCTCAGAGGCACCCCTTTTGTATTTATTTATTTATTTATTTATTTATTTATTTATTTATTTATTTATTTATTTATTTATTTATTTATATTTCTATCCCGCCCCATACCCGAGGGTCTCTGGGCGGCTTACAACAATTAAGAACAAGCACACTAAAAATTGTATCACACAAAAATAAAACCAGCGTAAGATTTAGAAACCAACATGATAATAAGAATAAGAATAAAAACAATACAAAAACAGTTTAAAACAGTGGTGTTTGGAAGGAGGGAAGAATAAAGAGCATTTAGCCAAAGGCCTGAGTGAAGAGGTGCGTCTTTACCGCCTTTCTGAATGTAAACAAAGAAGGGGCCTGACGCACCTCCAAGGGGAGACCATTCCATAGCCTGGGGGCCACTATTGAGAAGGCCCTCTCCCGGGTGCCCACCCGCCTAACCGCTGAAGGCGGTGGGACAACCAGGAGGGCCTCTCCTGCAGATCTTAAGACATGGGCAGGTTTATATGGGAGAAGGCATATGTATGTCTAAACACTGCCTTAGTAGCAATTAAGGATGCGCAAGGATATTGGAAATATTGTTTATTTGATTGAATTTGGCCGAATTTGAACATTTGAATTCGAATTGAATGTTCAGACATTCTTTTTTTAATATTTGAATGAATACAAATATTTTGAATCGTTCGTACGAATCATTTGGACATTCATATGTGTACGGATACATACGCAATACATATGTATCTGTACGCATATTATTTTTATCCGTATGCATCTGTATGGATACGTACGGGATGAAAACGGGATGCGTATGGATACCTACGGATGTTGTTGACATTCATATTATTAAATACTTATCGAATATTTGTACAAATAGATATAAATGTATTCGAATCGCTTCAAATTTTAATACATTTGTTTTTTTCTCTATTCGTACAAATTTGGACATTTGAGTATTCGATTTGAAGGGAATACAAAGTCAAAAATTGCATCCATGTACACTCCTAGTAGCAATCAATCCCAAAGGAAAGTCATTACTGATCCTCACACTTCCTCACTCCCTACATCACAAAATCAGTTGTTTCCTCCTACTTTCCAGGTAATGATGACTATAAGCAGAATCTATTTGGAGAGCCCTTCAGCAAGCAGGAAAAGAAGAAGGAAGGGAGATCACACTATAGAAAGCAAAGGGAGCAAATTACACAGTGGGGTCTAAAAAAATAAAATAAAAAATCAGACACGGACATCTGGACCACCCAGCCCCTGCTTTAAAATTGCAACCTCAGTCACACCTCTTGAGTAAGGAAAATCAATTCTGTGTTGTTGCCTGCTGATCTGACATTAACTCGCCTGTGTCTTGGTAAGATAATTTATTCTTCTCTGCTGAATGTCTTCTTGAGCCTCTGCCTAGAAAATTGATATTCTCTGCCTGTCAAGACTGTATGTACGAGAAGAATAAAATTACAGTGTCCTCATGAAAAGGCCAAATGAAATGTGAGGCACCAAGGAAGAGCGCTCAAAGGAATCCAGTTTCAGAAAGGCTAAGGGCACATCTTCCCAAGGTTTCGGATGCAAACTGGTCATCACTGGGGTGGTTGTTTGCCCCTCACTCATCACTGGGGCAACTGAGGATCATCCTTTTAGATGCATGTCAACACAACCTGAGTACAGAGTGGGGCTTTCACAGTGAAGATCCAGGATGGAAAAATGGTTTGTGTGACCAACTAAGAGCCACAAAGTTGCATTCGAATCCTCATTCAGCTATAAAATGCAATGACTGCCTTTGCAGGCAACAGCCAGTAAACCAGTGTTTGCCTTCCAAATTGCTGCTCCCAACATTGTGGCCATCATCTGTGGTGGCAAAGGCCAATAGAAGCTCATTATCAGAACATGTGAGGAGCCAGTGGGACTTGTGGCCCGTGGGGCAGATGACAAGGCAGCTAAAAAGAAGTACAGTTGTACCGCAGTTTGTGTAGGACTTAGGGTGATTCTGCCCAGGGCAATATACTGGACAAGCAAATGCACTAGCAGTCCCCCTTCTGCACACTGGTGTAGTCACACTGGTGTAGTCTAAAGGAGGCCTGGCCCCCTTAGGACCCCC
>MTQE01003428.1:31980634-31991099 GCA_014337955.1 Aspidoscelis marmoratus | reverse complement strand
CAAATCTGACCTGAATCCACTTTTAATCTGCTCTCGATCCATATCGAATGGAATCTAGATCCATTGCAGATGTGACTGGCACAGCCACTTTCCTGCCTCCCCAGTTTAACGTATGTCGGAACTATTAGTATAAATGTCTGGAACTTTTGTATTCGTAGGAAAGTTAATGTAGGAATGTCATAATATTCAATTCGTGTATGAATGTCTGGATTCGTACAAATTCGCACTAATTACGAATATTCGTGCACATCCCTAGTCAAAGGTCTATGAAGTCAGTGGCAGTCAGCAAGGAGGGAACAGCCAGCTTTGGCGTCCTGGCAGATTTCCAAGTGGGAAAGCTAAGTTCTCCACACTTAAATCCCTTCTCCAGTTTTAATTGGATATGGTGTTTGTCTCACCCTGCTGTTGTGATGTGGAGTCAGGACAGCTGGCATCTTTCAACCAGACATATCCGCGTTAGGAGGAAGCTCCGAGATGTTTTTCTCCCCATAACGTTTGGGTAGAACTTTTTATTGACTTTGTAAAGTCTTCTGGGGGGAAATCGGAGAGATAAACAGAGCCATGCAAATTTATTCTTCTTCAAGGAAATATTTCTTTTTAAAAAAGAAAAATGCTGTGCATAATAAAGGTATCAGCATGGGAATAGAGGCATTTTTCAAACACTGGTGCGAAAAGCAATTTTAAAATTGTTTTGATTTGGGGGCTTTTTTTTTAAAATGAAGCTGGCTAGGAGAATAGCTTCAAAATATCCTCAAAGCAATTTGCTTAAAGGCGCTATTAGTCAGTTCATGGATCTCATTGGCAGCATTGTATGCGAAGAATCAGATGTAGAACTCGAAAGTTGAAACTGTTGCCATTGTGAAATCATTTACCCTGTAATTTTTCAGAGCTGGTGTGCTTATTTCCTGCTGCAGAGATTCCATTATAGCCTGGGAGGACTCCCTCCACAGTGTTGCACTTGCTTCAGAAAATCACTCCACCGTATCATCATATTTTAAAATTATATTTTGCGGGAGAAAGGGAGCAAGTCGCCGATTGCTCGAAATTAGTTCTTCGGGGAATAACTGAAGAAAATGGCTTAAGTTCTGAAAATCCAGTGATATACACCAGTATAACACATTTCATTCACTCATTCCTTCTGCATTTTTATCCTGCCCTAAATGCTAAGCTATCAGGGGGGCTACAATCCATTAAACATACGGAACATCTACCTATGTAAGGCATGTAATATAGGTGAAAAATAGCAGGTTGTAGCAGGTTACAGCTTTTACTCCGCTCCCTAACATAAAATGGTTCTGAGTCTGCTGTTTGTGGGAAGCAAGGCCGACCGCTCGGAGTCTGAAGGTGGAAGCAGGTCACAATTTTTCTTTTTTCTTCACAATTCCAGGTAATATGGTTCTGAGCCTGACCCATCTATGGGTGTCAGCTGGGAAGAGGGGAACCAGGGGGAACCTAAAGAGGGTAACAGTTCAGCAGTTTGCTTTCTCCTCCACTTATTATTCTCTCTTTTTAATTTTTAATTATTAATATCAATATAAAAATAATAAAATACACACAAAACTGTGACTAACATGCATCTCCCCACCAACAGACAATCTCTTTTTCTTCTCTTCTTCTTCAGTTGGTCCAAAGAAATAGTCTTATTATTTCTTCCCTCCAGAATTCTGGTGCTTGAGGTCTTGATGAGTAATATAATAAGTCTTTCCAGTTATCCTCCACCGTGGATTGTAGTTTCAAACCTTGGCATTTAAATCTTAATTCCCTTATTTTTTCAAATTATATTGTTCCATTAGATATTTATACCAGTTTTCTATTGTCCATTTTGTACTATCCTTCCATCCCAGTACTACTGGAGATTGTGCAGCATATATCATTTGTCTGAATAAATATTGTTTATCTGCTCTTAGGCCGCATCCCTATGCAAGCCGTTTGGCGCTGTTTGGGCACCGATTGGGCTCCCATGGACTGGGTGTGGGGCCAAGATTGTATCTTGGGGGTCCCCATGCCATTCCTGATGGTGAGGGTTGGGCACAGATAGAGGTGTCCTCATGCAAACTGCGCCAAACCCTGGCATGAGGGAGCAGTGCCACCTCCTCTCTCCTCATTGGAAGCTGGATTAATGGCAGCCCCCTGTGCTGCACCCCCCCTCCCTTAGCGGCACTGAAAGCCAGGACAGAAAAAAAAGTTAAAATAAAGCTTACTTCGTAATAATAAATTTATAAATAATTTTAAAAAACTGATAGCTGCTATGAGGTCTAGCAGCAGTTAGGCACTTGAGCAGTTTTGCACACTTCCGCTCCACGGCAGATTGTATGATCATGGTCTCTTCTATGGTTGGGGCTATAAGAGCTCAGAAAAAGAGCTGTGACTAGTCCAAGGTGACCCAGTTGGCTTCATGTCAAAGTGTGGAATTGAACTGGGAGACTAGTCTGATACTCTAACCATGAGACCAAACTGTCTTACTGTAGAAGATGCACAATAGATACAGAACATGTGCATTCCTTAAGCTGCTGTTTGCATGAGCAGCTTGCCTCGTATGGTCCATACGCACTTGGTCCATTGCTAAAGGCCGTTGCATGATTCATGTTGCAATTTTTATTAATTTGGGTTAAGGGTTGCATGATGGTTTTTAAGGTTTGGTTCGAAGAGATCTATATCCATTCCACTAGGTTCTTGTGAAAGAAAAAAGCCAAAGCGTAATTCCCACCGTCTCTTAGAACTTCAAGTGCCAACATTCTTTCCCACAAAGTCAGCCTAGCCATGCTTGCTTAGAAGTAAATCTCACTAAGTCCCACAAAGCATTCTTAGTACATTTGCTTGCTCTTGTAAAAGGTGCTAAATAAAACATTTAATAGTAAATCAAAGGAATTGCTCAAGAGGGGAATAATTTTCAGAAAATGCTTCATTTTGCAGCACGTCCAAATCAATTTTTTCCTATACAAAATCTTCCTATTTTTCAGCTCCAGAAGAACTCTTAACCTCAGGCTGTAGCTGAGACAGCGGAATGAGTATTAAACTATCCGAGTCATTATATCTTGGCTTCTGCCTCTCATCTGTTCAGCAGAAAACTCAAGGCATGAATTATAATGCTTAGTGTTTTGCCTTATTTGAACAGTGGAAAATTGCTTCATGTTCACCTTTAGTCAACATTTTGTTTCTTGCTCATTGCCAGTATCCAATATGAATGAGGAAAGACATTTAATCCTCTTTTACTAGATTTCTTTGGTGTACCGGGAAGAGAAGAAAGGAGCTGAAAAACCACAGACCCATTTAGTACTGTACCTAAAGTTGGGGAAGAGTTATTTATAATTGGAGAAGAGCCAGTTTGGTCTACTGGTTATGGAGCCGGAATCTTATCTGGGAATACTGGGTTTGATTCCGCCCTCTTCCATGAAGCCAGATGGGTGACCTTGGGCTAGTCACAGCTCTCTTCTTAGCTCTCATTTCCACCCACCTCACAGGGTGTTCTGTTGTGGGGAGAACAGAAAGCTTTGTAAGCTGCTTTGAGTCCCCTTGAATGGGTGAGAAAAGCATGGTAGGAAAGCCAACTCTTCTTCTTCTCCTTAATCCATATTGGTTATATCCATATGAGCTAGATCCATATTAGCCAGATCTGTATTAGCTAGATTCAGATCAACCACAGGCAGAAGCATATGCATGACGTGGGCTTTACAATAGCAAATGTTGCTAGAGTCCTAGCACAGATTTATCTGGAGTGTTTTTGAACTTCCCTTCCAGTCCACTGGATGGGAAAGGAGTGCGATCACCTAATGTTGACTAGTGCTTGCACTTGCGAGTGCTAGTCACTAGCGGCCCATGCCCTGCATGATTGGTTACTCACCTGTGATTGATCTGGGGGCTGGTCCTCTTCCTGACGTCACTGATACTCTGCACAGACACATCAGAAGTCAGTAGAGCTGCCAACACACTTGCACTCCAGCTCCGTTGACCTCCCCATCCAGTATAGGTGTGGATGGTCACTGGCTGGAAGCAATCAGGTATGTTGGGGTAAATATTGGTAAGCCTGTGGAGCATGATTTGGGTTCCACAGGTAGTTGATAATTGTCAACTTCTGGCAGGCAGGGGGTATTTCTAGGCTGTAAATGCCTCCTGCAAGTGCAGATGCACTTGCCAGATGTTACCTAATTATTAACTATGGGCCAAAATGTGAATTGGCCCCTGGTCTCCTACTAATCTGGATTAGTGAGCCCTTAGGACAGTTCTGATTGAGATCTACTCTCCTCCACTGCAGATGATGTGTCCCTAACAGCAACTTGATCCAGATTGCCATGCAGACGACGTGTTCGCAGCAGCTTCTTGATCCAGATTAACAAGGGAAAGAAAGTGAGAAAAGGGGAAGGTGGCTCCAGGTTTGCTCTGGGTTCTGGTGCCGGTTGGGTTGGAGGCCAGGAACAGCACCGAGTGCATATTGGGCTGTTCCCACAGAACCTGCAGGTGTGTGCAAGCACACCTGCAAGCAGTGCCACGAGCTGCCCCCGCCGCCGCCGCTGCCAGCCTTCTCCTCGTCCTAAGCTGAATGAAGAACAGCTGGTGGCCGGGTAAGTGGGTGAGGGGGTGCCGCATCCGAGTGGCGGCCTCCCCTCTATGCACCCCTGTTTAAACCTAGCCAGCCTTTCCTTTCCCCCTGTTGAAACAGGAGGAAAAGGCAGCTGAAGACATTGGCAGGAGGAGGCTGGCAGTGGCTGCCTTCCTTCCTTTTCCCTCCCTCCGTTTCAACAGAGGGAAAGAAAAGGTTGGCTCAGTTTAAAGCCGAGCGAAGGAGGACAGCTGGCGGCCAGGCCGGGCCGCACCCCCTCACTCACTTACCTGGCCACCGTTTGTCCTTCTTTGCTTGGCTTTAATCCAAGTCAGCCGGAAAACCCGTTTAAACAGGGGTCTTTCCCCATATTTCCCCCGGAAAATCCAGAGAAAGAAAACTGTCAGGGGACAGGGCTGGAAAATCCAAAGTGGATTTAATGGGAACCCCCCATGCCGAGTCCGAATTCACCCTAGATTTTAGCCCCTATGGGGACGCGCCCTCAGAATTTCTTAGAAATGTCCCATTGATTGTTATCAAGTAGAATATAGCTTAATGAAAGAACACGTAGGATGCCAATCGGAAAATGGGAAGATTTCCACATTTCTTGTATTCAACTGTCAGCCTTAATTCATCTTGATGATAATTTGTTGGCAGATTAGGTCATGCAAAATTGGCCTATCCATTACCCGAGCCAGAATGAGCTGCTAGAAAAATCTTGGTGAGGCAAACAAAATAATAATAATTCCAAGTGCCATTGAATGTTTCTATTTTCTCCTAATATGCTTAATATTTCCAAGTATACTTAGCTGTGGGATTTAATGATTGTATTCTGTGTGTATCTCACTGTGTGTTTAAATCACTGTGGTTGTAACTGGACAATACCCAATCCAAGGCAAGAAGATGAGCTTGAACTGAAGCAGCTGGTCCCGAATATTTTATCTGCAGATTTTGAGTCAAAGTGTTTTGATTATTGCCAGAACAAAAGATTGGAGATTTAGCTCAAACTGCTCCTTTTTCAGAATTATCAGTGGCAGTGTTCCAGAGCTGCAAAAGCCAATCCTGAATCAAGTCTGCTTGTAAAATCTCTAGATGCTTTTTGATCTTGTTGGATTGCAACATGGAGACTACAGAGATGTGCTGTGGGACTGCTCCCCCCCCCCGTCTCTCACACACACACCCTCCACATTCTGCTGTGGCAAGGGGCCCTTTCACATGCAGTTTACATACAACAGGATGAAAACAAACAAAACAATGCAGACCCTGGGAAATATTTCAGCCCTGCTTCCTGGGAACCACACATGGGCACCTATCAGTGAGAGGAACTCTTCAATCACAGAAAAGGTCTTTTCTGGCTCACAGGTTTCTGAGGGAGACAAAGTGACTATTGGATCAGTTCTACGTTATAGATAAACTGCAGACATTGAGATAAGGCTTCTGGCTTTCAGCTGGTTTTTCCACATTGGTTATTCCATAGCTTGGAGTAGGGATATGCATGGATATTTCTAACATAAGTTATTCTTACAAGAACTGAATATTGTGACATTCGTACATCAACATTCGTATGAACAGTCTGGACATTCATTAAACTGGGGATATGTATCGGATATGTGTCAGATACATATGCGTTCATATCGGATACATATCAGATACAAATATCCAATACAAATGAATACGTATGAATCTGTCCTAATACATTTGTATCGAATAGAATCTTACCACATTCTAAGGGGATCTATTTGAATACAAATTTTCTAACATTCGATTCATTATGAATCAAATCCCAAAAAAACCATTCATGCACATCCCTAGTCTGGAGCCTTCATTTGGAAACTGAAAGCCCCACTGAACATCTCTAGGGCTGTCTTAATCATGTTGACAGATACTCAGGACAAACTAACCCTCCCCTAACCTGTCCAGACACTTACCATAAGTGCAGATAGGTTTCAGCTGCCCTTCTCTCAACCCCTCCTCATTTTTCAGAATAGAGCAATGTGTAAGGACAGGAGTAGAAGTTCTAGTCCTATCGCTTGTCTTGAGGACAGTTTTCTCTCATCTCCCTAGGCAGGGAAGACGAAGGAACAGCCTAGCTTGCAAGTACAACTGGGCTGAAAAATAAAGTTGAAAAGTGTTTGTTTGGTTTACTTTGTTTGGGCACTTGTAGGCTGTAAGCAGGTGCAGATACACCTGCCCAGATATTAACTAATTATAAACTAAGAGGCCAGTATAGTTCAATATGTGAAACAAAGCATTGAAATGTCTTCTTCTGAACCTTTCTGGCCCTTCTGGCTCAAACCACATTGCGCTTCCATGTGGGTCGGCTTCAACAGTGGCACCAGAAACATCCTTGCTGAGTCTGTGAAGGAAGCTTCCTCTGATGCAGGCAAAGCAAACCAATCTATGATGTAACATTAAGAATTCATACTTGAGGCCAATTTGCACAAGAAACATCAGGTACCCTCACTGCATGTGTTCGGAAAACTGGTGAAGATGCACTTCTTTGCCCCGCCCTTCAGCTGGAGGACAACATCACTTCCCCATGCAGGTATTGTCCCCACTTTAATCATGCTTTTTATCTGTTTTTATTATGTTTTTATTGTGACTTCCCTGACACCTTCAGGTATAGGGCAGGGCAGGGCAGGGCAGGCAGGCAGGCAGGCAAATAGATAGATAGATAGATAGATAGATAGATAGATAGATAGATAGATAGATAGATAGATAGATAGATAGATAGATAGATAGATAGATAGATAGATAGATAGATAGATAGATAGATAGATATTGAAATGCTCTGTCCACATTGGATGGAATATAGTCTGGTCAAGGCAGCCAAAAATTGATGCCTAAACTGGGACTCTCATACATCATTTGAAAAAGTGCCAGCAAGGCATAGAAACAGCTTTAAAAAGGGAATTCACCTAGCTCCTATTAGAAATCAAAAAGGGGATGGTTTATATGGGAGTAACACTCTTACTCCAGGTTGCTGTTAGCAGTACCCAATTAGCAGCAGAGAAGCATGTCCAAAGCACAAGTTCTAGCAACTCATGATCTCTAAAAATTCCCCAGGTTGTCAATTCCAGATTTGACTGCTTTCCCTGGGAAATTCCCCCTTTCAAAATATATTTATGCACTTACACAATATTCTTCTTCTTAAATTCCCAGACTAGTAAAAAACAGAACACAATTATTTCTTGATTTAGTTCTTCATCACAAAAACCTGCCCAACAAATTAAGCCAAACCAGAGAAGAAGAACTGGCTTTTCTTCCCTGCTTTTTTCACCCATTTAAGGGGGCTCAAAGTGGCTGACAAACTTTCTGTTCTTCTCCCTAAGACAGAACACTCTGTAAGATAGGTGGGGCTGTGAGAGCTCAGAAAGAGAGCTGTGACTAGCCCAAGGTCACCCAGCTGGCTTCATGGAGGTGGGTGGAATCAAACCTGGTCTTCCCAGATAAGAGTCCGGCTCCCTAACCGCTAGACCAAACTGGCTCACGCAAAGACCCTTAATATGGTCCTGCACATAATGTGAATGTATGAGGCCATGCCCCCCCCTGCTGGTCCACTCTGGCTGCATTACACAGAGCGTGTTCCAGATTAAGGGAAGTTTTAATCTGGATCACTAGTAGACCTGTTTAATTAAATCTAATGCTAGACCAGCCGTAATCCAGACACTGGAGAAGAGGTGTGCAGCTGCAAAGCTGTATCTTCCTTTGGTCTGGACGAGTGGCCTGGGTTATTCTGGACACACTGATTTGGACCAAGAGCAGGCAACCAGGGGGGGTCACACTATGAAGCCGATGGATAGGAAAGTCAGATCAGACAAGGGGACACTTAAGTTAGTAGATCTGAAAAATCTAAGTCATACATCACATGACCTTCAAGGGCACCTTTTTCTCATGACCATTAGCAAAGAACACTGGATCTTTAGGCGCATGAGATTCTCAAGCAATCTTACAAGACCTTCCTGAAAAGGGGATTCCCACTGAACTCTTACAATCAGCAACATAATTGCATTGGCTTTGAGCAAGTTATGTGCTCTGCTCCATTCAAATGAAGCCTCTGGGTGGAGCTGACATACCTCTCAATTGGCATGGAGGCAAAAGCGCTGCTAAGCAAACAGGAGACGCTTAAGCTCTGGAACACTGTCTGCAAAGACAAAGTCACTGGCTAGAACATCAGCCAGGGCCAGGAAGTAGTGCCCAGAACCGCACCACATGGCAAGAGTTATGAGGGGTGATCCAAACTGGAATAGCTGCTTCGGTTTAAGGAGAGATCACCCCTTTGGGAGGAAAGTGCAGGAGGTATTTCCATCTGGATTGGGGTCTTGCTGATGCCCTGACTCCCCACAGATTAGAGGTCATCCTAAAATCACGTGAGGATGGGGCCATAGATTCCTGATCTGCAGAGTGATTTTAACTTTATATTGTGTGTCAAGCTGCAGGTGAGTTAAAATTTCACCCAAATAACACCCCTTCAATGGATATTGGCCCAGTCTCTACTTTTTGACACATACACTATCCATTAAGTTGCTCTAAGACTTATATGGAAATAAATAAGACATCCTGTGAACTCTGGGTCAGGAAGGGTCACCTTGGCCCTGGTCACACGAGTCCCAATCAGGTTGGCCTATTAATGAATTCAAATTGAATCTGTACCAGTGCTGGTCAGTCGTGGATCGATAGAAACCAACCCCGCCTTTGGCTGTGTTGGTCACACACTTCTACAGAGTCTGGCCTGGTGTTCCTCCACGGAGCCCTTGGCTTCAGACACCCCTTTTGCTGCATCACATCTATTTCATTTCCGATTGGACGCTGTTCATGTCACTCAAGGGAGGTGAGGGTGTGTGTTTGCAGTTCTTTTTAAAGCCTGCTCCCCCACCTCCAGACACCCCCTTCCTTTTTTTTTTTTTTTTTTTGCTTCTCTTCTCCTTGCAATTAATTTTTTAAAAAATAATAAAAATAAATTTGTGGGAAAACGCTAGAGGGATCATACTCTTAAACTGAGGAGAGGGGAAGGTGCCTCACAAACTCTGCACATGCCAACTGGGCAAAGGAAATAGTGGGCGCCACCCACCACAGCACAATCCTGCCTCCTTTAGGCTGGCCCACCACCCACACATGAGGACGTGGAAGCCAGACCGGAATTCCAGGCCGGCCTCAGTCCGTGTCAGTGCTATTTAAAGGGGACTACATTTTAGGACAGACTAAGGGCTATAGTCCAGCTTGGAATTCAGATTAGTTTATATTAATCTGACTGTCCTGCAGGAAGACTCAGATCGTCCTAAAATTCGCATGTGACTGGACCCTTGAAGAATATAGTGTACTGTATCCATACTACTAGAGCATAAGAACATAAGAGGAGCCCTGCTGAATCAAGCCACATCCCATCTAGTCCAGTGACTCACCAATCACTTCCGTCCGTTCGCAAGCAGAAGACAAGGGCAAAACCTTCTCCTGCTCTCTAATCTCAGCAAAAGGCCTTTAGAGGTATCCTGTCTGTCCCTCAGCCTGGAAGATGTACCTAGGCATCCATTCTAGTAGCCATTGATACATCTGTCGTCCATAAATTTGTCTAAGCCTTTCTTGAAGCTATCTAGGTTATTCTTCTAAGGTGCCAATCCTGGTTTACAATTTCAAAAAGATTTTAAAAACAACAACAACAAATGACTAAAATCGCAGAAATGATTCAGAGAGCATTCCACTGTTTTGAAGGGTATTTACTGAGACATCCCCAGTTCTTTTTAGAGTGGGAGGTAAGGCTTGTGTGTATCTGGGCCCTAAGTCCAGTCTAAGACATTTGATTACCTAACAGGATGACTGTGGAACCCAGGGCAAAGGGCTGGGAAGGATTTCTACCCTCACCCATAAGAACATAAGAACCTAAGAGAAGCCTTGCTGGATCAGACCACAGCCCATCTAGTCCAGCATCCT
>MTQE01003428.1:31941198-31972461 GCA_014337955.1 Aspidoscelis marmoratus | reverse complement strand
GCTGCCGGAAGAGGTGGTGACAGCTACCAGTCTAGATGGCTTTAAGCTAGTGTTAGAGAAATTTCTGGACAACAGATGTATCAATAGCTACTAGAATGAATGCCTAGGTACATCTTTCAGGCGGGGGGGGGGGCAGGACACTTCTAAGGCTGTCTGCTGGAATTTGAGTGCTGGAAAATGTTTGTCCTTGTCTCTGCTTGAGATGCTCATGTGCATTTGGTAGGTCAATGAGTGCAATGGGACGCTGGACTAGATGGGCTGTGGCCTGATCCAGCAGGGCTTCTCTTAAGTTCTTATGTTCTTATTATTTTCCTCCTTTCATTTCAAGGCCTCGCAAAGTCATTATGTTACAACAACCTTGCAGAGTAGGTTAACCAAAGAGGCAATGATGGGCTCAAAGTCATTTAGAAGAAGAGTTAGCTTTTCTACCCCTCTTTTCCCCCTGCATTTAAGGAAGCTCAAAGTGGCTGACAAAGCTTTCTACTCTTCTCTGTCACAAATTCCTGTGAGATAGGTGGGGCTATAAGAGCTTAGAAGAGATCTGTGACTAGCCCAAGGTCACCCTGCTGGCTCAGTGGACGAGGGCGGAATCAAACCCGGTATTCCCAGATATGAGTCCACAAGACCAAACGGGGTATTTCTGTTCTTACTGATAGTGATTCAGTCCAAAGTCATCCAGATTAAGCACTCTATCCCAGACTGGGATAGATTGCTGTCAACTGGAACAAGGCTGTCTGCACTGTGACAGTTGTTCTGGTCTAACCCTCATACTGCCCCCAAAGAACACACTGGGGATATGCAAAACAACATATACATTCACAAATGCGATCTAATATTTCAAATTGGTGAACATTCTCATAGAATTGAAAGTCCAAACGTTTGACCGTCCAAACATTTGGTCGAAATGAAGAATCCTCCCACTTGCAAATAAAAAACTTTGATCAATTATTCATGGTTTGGCATGTTTTGGTCATGGAAAACAGCTTTTTCAATGGGGAAACAGTGGTGAGAACTTCATGAAACTTGTTTGAATCTGGAAGCAAAAGTGGACATTCCATTTAATAAATCTGTGACAAAATGTCCGATTTAATAGCAAAACATATGTGATTCCCCACCCCCACCCCTCCTTGCACATCCCTAGCATATATCCTGTTGTCACTCTGAAATGAGTCCCCTATGGCAATCTGGACCAGGGAGGCATGCCTTCTCACATTTACTCGTTTTCTACTGGCTACAATGCCAATGAACCTCTTTAAACTGGTCTACTAGTAGTCCCTATCTTTTGGCGAATTCAAAACCAAAATCATACTTGGGCATTATTTTCAACTGGAATCTTCAGGAGAGTCTTGCTTTATGAAAACAAAAACAAAACCCCATATGTACAGAATTTGCTCTCCTTTCTTTTTCTGCTCAAAAGGAAGAAGATTCCAACTTGCTGCTACATCAGCAATGGAGGCAAAGCTGACATCTACACTTTTATATGCTCCCGTATTTGGAGAGAAGAATTAAACTTATTTCACACACAGAGTTCTTGAGAAGTATTCCAAATGTCCTCAACAAGTGTTCCAAACTCAGTGGTTCTCCTGGAAACCACCCAACTACCCCTAGGGATGATTGCTTGGAGTTAAGCAATTAAATTTGGCTCAAGATCTGTGTTGTCCAAAATACAAAGGGCCTCTGATAAGAGCTGCCATAAAATTCTTATAGGACAGAATCTTTATAGGACAGAATCATTAGCCCCAAACTTATTCAGATGGGTGTTTCTCTGGATTAACTTTTCCATATGAGTCCCAGCTACACACTATCTTCAATAAGCCAACAACTCATAGATATTTCTATTCAAGAGCTTATGTTGAGATCAAACTCTTCTTGTTCTTCTTTACTATTTGGCCTATCATATCTCAACCCACACCTCAAATGGCACCTTATTTAGCCATGTTCACAAATAGCAAACACAGGACTGCTTTCAGTGAGGCCAGACTGAATGTGCTCCCCACACATTTGTTTTCCAGGAAATATGAAGGCATCCCAATGAATTTTCGAGTCTGCCTATGCAAGCAGGAACCTGAGTGTGTCCAGCATGTTCTCCTTTTATAATGGACATTGTGACAGACCTATCCAGGGTAGCTTCATGGGGACATAGTAAGGTTTTTACTAGTTCAGAAGCCAATGATTGAAATTTTAATTCTCAGTCTTTGTTTTACCTGTTTTAAAGTTATTTTAATTTTGTACTTCTTTATGGGTCCATGTTGACCATTAATAAAATGTTGTTGTTATATCTAGACTGGATCAGGAGGGCATTTCGGGATCTGAACTATGTTCCCTTTTCCTTATACAGTTGGACCTCTGTATCCGCTGATCCGGTAATCGTTGTTTCAGTTTTCCACAGTGACTGGATCAGCCTCTTCCCCCCATGGGTGCCACGTGAGCTACGTGAAGCTTCTCTGAGGCCTGGGACAGTCAGGAGATCAGGCAAAATGTCATGAATTTCCCATAATTCCTATAAAATCTTGTGAGATTTCACAGGAATTATTGGAAATTGAGTGCCTTTTGAACGAGATTTCCCATGATTCCTGTGAAATCTCACAGGATTTCACAGGAATTATGGGAAGTAGCATGCATTTCCCTGTGTTTGAAATATCTGCAGTTTTTCATTAACTGCAGTAGGGCCTGGATCGTATCCCCCTCAGATATGGAAGTCTGGCTGTAACTGAACATTTTGGTTCAGATTAACAAAATGAGATACTAAAATGAACAGCTTTTCTAAGAGAAAATTCGTTCATTGAGAGTATGTTTAAAGGGGGTTGGTTTACTCTGGGAAATAAGTTCCGTAGTACTATTTCCATGATGGACATCTCCGACACGTCTGTGTCCTAAAGCAGGTGTTCTCAACTACACAGCCCACCAGATATTCCTGATTACAACTTTCAGCTTTTAACTCGTAGCATTTTTCCCCAGTTGCTACTGGTGCTGGCATGGAATGCCACAAGCTGTAGTGCAGGAACATCTAGAATGCTGTAGTTCAGCACCCCAATTTCTTTCAAGCTGCTGGTTTTGCATTTGGCTAATATGGAGTTAAGAAGCCCCTTTGGCTTCAGCCCAACCATGGCAGATAATCAAATGCTGTTGCTGAACCTGTACAGACGGCCCTTGTAATTTGATTTTATTTCATTGTTCTGGTTGAAGACTACTGGAGAAGAGCTGTTCTTGTTGTTCTTTAAAAAAGGAAAGAAAATAACTAGTTTTGTTCTTTAAAACAGCTTTGTTGTTCTTAAAAAAAATAGACAATGACTAGCATGTAGAAACTTATGCTATACTTTGCAAGATTATTTTAAAAATGGAAAAATAACCCAGCCCTGTTGGAGCTACAAATATCTTAAAATAAGACACATGGTGTCTATATGGGATTCTCTGCAATAAGTTAAACTTCATTCCCTTAAACACACACACAAAAAGACGATCTGAGAGCTAGGTGCAGGATCCTGCCTCAGTGGGAGGCATACTGTTTAGATAGCCAGTGTTTCTCAGTCTTGGGGCTTTGAAGTGTCCCAGATGTTGCTCAGATGTTGCCATGAGGATCTGCCCTACCCTGGTCATTTGTACTTCAAGCGCTGCTGCCCCAGTGCAGGGCTTTTTCAGCACTTGAAGAGCGAAAGGCCAGAGCTGTGTTGGGTCTTTACCAGCCTTGTATGATATTGTCATACCATTGATGAATGTACCCATTGTATCCTAAGATGGGACATAAAGCTGCTGAGTTGCTTCTAGGGCTGTCTGCATTGTAGACAATCCATCCTGACCCATTTTCAAAGGCTGGGTACTTTAGCAGTGCATTTTGAGCTTCTCCTTTGTGTGCCCACTGGCCTATGCGCTGTCTGTGTGTGGTGACTGGTCCAGTATAGTGGGATAGAACATTTATGGATTGCTTGTAAGCAGTCTGTGGTTGGAGAGGGATATGGCATCATTTTGGCTCCATATCTCACTCCAAGATCTTGTACTGTGCAGATATACCAGTCTACTCAAGGAGAGCAACTATAGTGATCTGTAATTCAGCCAGAAACATTACTAGCCCAGTTTGGGAAGGGCTTTAGTTGGTGGTACTCATGGGTTATGTAGTTCTTCCTTTTCAACTATTCCCTCTGGGTTTGGGCGCATGTTTGCCTATGTGTTGTGATCAAGTGTATCATATGAAAAGGAAAAAAAAAAAGATTATGGAATCAAAATGAATTTTGTAACTGATCTCAGGTTCCTTGTGGAATAGGAACAGCATATAGAAAGTAATAAATTATTACAAGCTTCTTTAAGGAAAGGTGAGGTTTTGTTCTTGTTTTTAAAGAAATTACCTCACAGAAGTTAAGATAAAGGACAGAGGACTGACCCATCCCCAGACTTACCTTCTGATGGGCTATTCTGTGGTGACTGAGCAATGCGGTTTGCAACTGCATGGCTACAGCCATGCTGCACCACCTCCATGCAAACTTAGCATAGAACTAAGTATGAAGGCTGCATCTGGAGTTGGAGAATAGCTGTACGTTCCCTGGGTAGGAATATGCATGAATGAAAAACTCACTTTTGATTTGCAGTTGAACAAACATCTGAAAACTTGTTCTTTCACTGCATCATTTGTTCAAACATTTGGACTTTCATATTCACAGATGGATATTTTTCTGTCTTCTTTTCCATTGAAAAAGCCTGTTTTCACTAGTAAAATATTGCAAAAGAGTATATTGAATTTTTGTATTCATGAGCCAGAAGCATTATTCGATTTGTTTGAATGTCCGGATAGTCAAATGTCCTTACTTTTGGTTCAATGTGAAAATCCGCAAATTCTGAAGTCAATTGAATTTTCATATTCAGGAGCCAGGAGCATTGTTTGATTCATTTGAATGGGGGATTTGTGTGAATATTCAAAATATTTGTTATTTGTACGAATTTATACGAATTTGGACATTTGTATAAGAATCTAATGTCCAGATATTTGTACTTTAGAACCCGTACGAATATGAATATTTTGAGTTATTCGTACAAATAATTTGGACATTCATATGTGTACATATCTGTATGCAACTGTACGGATATGTACAGGATGAAAACAGGATCCATACAGGACAAAAATGGGATGCATATGAAATTCATATCATTGGATAAGTATGAAATATTCTTATGAATACATACAAATGTATTTGTATCGGTTCTAATGTCCAGACATTGTTTTTTCTTTATTCGTATGAATTCAGATTTTTGAATATTTGATTCGTTATAAAATGAATGTCAAAAATTGCATTCATGCATACCTCTAGTGAAAGTCTGTGAATTCAAAAATTTGGTTGAATTTTCAAATGCAAATATTTTCATGTACATCTCTAGTCCTGGCCTGTCCCCATCTTCAAAGTGTGAAAATGCCCCAAGTGCAGTAGAAGATAGATTAGGCTTGAAAGTGCAGACAGCAGCTTTGCTTTGTGTCTCTCAAGATGTTGACTGTACAGAAAGTCAAATGTGTTGAGACCAGATTAGTCCGACAGCGCTGCTGTTGGTTGAAGCTTGTCACCTTGTGCCTCATTTTCCTTTCTAGATGTTTATGGGATAATTTCAATGGCAAGTCATATCTTAGAACCAGTTGTCCCATCCTGCACATCAGCTAACTGCTCAAAAACAGGACTCTCTTCCCACAACTGTCAGTTTTTGCGGAAATTCATTTCACTTGGGCTCCGAACACTTGCCTTGGAACATACTGTTATTTTAGTCCATTTCACAATTGCCTTTCTTGTTCCAGATTAGAGCATCCCACATGGATCTGGGCTAAGGAATCCGTTGCAAAAGTAGATGGTTCTCTGGACTGGAACAAGGCCGTTTGCATTGGGATGGCTGTTCCAGCTCAACCCCTGTGTTGGCTCCAAAGGCGCAACTGGACCTCAGAGCCCCAGGAGATCCTTTCAGTGGTGCTTGTGTGGATCGTTTTTCATGATCAGCCTTGCAATGTTTCAGTTATGATCAGTTCTGCTTGTTCTAGCTGTTCCTATCACTTTGTTTTGCCCTTTTGCTGCCTGCACCACATGCCGCAATGGGCATCAGCCATTGCTGTGCAGTGACACGTTCATTTGTTCATTTCTCATATTCTGCTATTTTAGCAGAATAGCATGATTTCTGAAGTCCTTCTCTGCAAACTAGGACATGCCACATGGATTTGTTTTGTTTTTCTCCTGCTAATGAAGAGTTTTGCTCTGCACCATCACCTGAAAGTGAACCCAGAGCAGAAGTAGGGATGTGCATGAATCTATTTTTGACATTCGAATCCGAGTAGTACAGGTTAGACTAACCCCCACACGCCCGGAGACTTACCTGTGTCCAGGTGCGTGTCCGATTGGCAACAAGGCACCACCATCTTGGTTGTGGAGCTTGGCACGAATGTGTACGCTGGCGCCATCATCACAGTGACGATAACACTCTGTGCATGCATAGTTGTGTTTGGGGTCATCTGGGATGCCAGCGCGCTTGCGCGGTACCTCAGATGACCCCTCCCACCAGAAATGGACACATCAGGTAAGCATCTAGTTAATGTCAGTTTGCGTGTGGTGCACAATTTTGTGCACCACTGCTAGCTGATGATACGTTAACATCTGGGCAGGTAGGGGGTGTTTCTATGCTGTAAACATTTCCAGCACGTGCAGATGCACCTGCCCAGATGTGAATCTATCATTGACTATGGGACCAAATGCAAAAGCAGCTCTGGATTCATACTGGGACTGGAGAGGTTCATCAAGTGTAGTGTTAGACTAGATTCCCCTAAAGGTTAGGCTCCGGTCCAGAAGCACACCAAATGGGGGGAATTTGTGAACCGTTTTCAATTTGTTTCCTCCCCTTAATATCTTGCCTCACCATCTCCCCATACTGTTCCCCCCCCCATACCCCTCTCTCCTATCAAACACAATTCTGATGTCACCGGCTGCATAGAACATTTTTGCAACTCCCCATAAGCTGTGCTTGCTTCCAAAATTTGGTTTGCTGAGAGTGAGTGCTTTTAAAAGATGGTTACAGCACTGGTTTTCTTCTCACCAATTTCTGGTTTTCAAAAATCTCCTTACTCATCAGTCTGTGCTTGTGGAGAGAATATAGAAACCACATTCTATTCCATTTCACTTGCTTTACCCTCAAGTCTTTTTAATCTCATCCTGTTGCATCTGTATTCTTACACTTCGTACTGTCTGTTAAGCAGTTGTTAAATAATAGTATCAGATCGCAGGATGCAAATTTTTTTTAATTAATTATTGATATTTTTCTATCCTTGGAATCTTTTTCCGTAGGCAAAAAATAATATTTATCAAATGAAAAAAGACCGTATGAGCAGCAGCTGAAAAGTCTGCATTTTGCTTATTTATCATGATTTGTTTCTCCTTCGACATTCCATTAAGTAACCGTAAGTAAGTAACCATTAAAGATTTTTTTTTTCATTTTTGAAGACAGTCTGGATTGTATCAAAAATGGTTGGTGTGGTCCATTGGAATTTCAATACCTTAATGAAAGAGTAAGTTACTTGTCAAATTAGGGAACAAAAAGCAAGTAGAGCAGCTTGGTGTTCAGAGAAATGAGAGTTGTTATTACTGTTGTATAGGAGTGATGTGTGGTTATGTGTGTGCGCACACAGTTGCAGGTTTTCCATCCATCATCAAGAAAATACACCACAACTCTGCCATTCTTTATCAGACTCCTTAGGGATTCTTGAATTTGTCAAAGATAGATGGGTATTTGGATTTAAGGGAGACGTAGTACAGATATGTACTTGGCTCAAACAGAAGTAGTAGCCTGAGATTAGTAGTGCTTAATTTTGAACCAAGAAGTCCTCCCCCCCCCACCCCGAGGCAGTGTGGTGCCTCCCTGCAGAACTGGGGTCCCAGAGGGGCCCAGTTGTACAAGTCTTTGTAGGGTTAGGGTCGTGGAGAATTGACAGAAAAATACAAAACAAGAAGACCTCATGTCCTTATGGACAACAGATGTATCAATGGCTACTAAAATGGATGCCTAAGTACATCTTTCAGGCTGGGGGGACAAGCAGGATGTTTCTAAGGCTATTTGCTGGGATTCGAGAGCAGGAGGAGGTTTGCCCTTGTCTCTGCTTGAGATGCCCATGGGCTATTGGTGGACCACTGTGTGAGACAGGATGCTGTCCCTCATCAGTGGAGCACTAAGAAGTGTTCCTGAGTTTGGAAAAAGCTGTTTTGTGGCCTAGGGCTCCCATGAATCTTTGACTGAAGGAGCATCTTTTCCCAAATAGACCTGCCTATGCTTTAAGATCACAAAATGAGGACCTTCTTGTAGTTCTGCCAGTTTGGTCTGATGGTTACTGTGTCAAACTCTTATCTGCTGGTCTCCCAGCTTGAGTCCTCATTCCTGCACGAAGCCAGCTGGGTAACCTTGAGTTAATCACAGCTCTCTTTCTGAGCTCTCACAGCCCCACATACCTCACAGGGTGTCTGTTGTGGGGAGAAGAACAGAAGCGTTGAATCCCCACGGCAAGCTTATTTTGGATTCAATACGGGTTCAGTCCTCGCAGACCCCACGTCAGTTTGGCTTAACACACTTTCCGCGTGTTAAATCACCCCAAAGCGTTGTAAATGTTAACTCTCATTTCAACAGGTCTCACTCCGGATCGTGCGCTTGATATGTGTTACATTTTTTACTGTGGGGACCGTACCATTTTAAGGGATGAGAATCCATGTTTAGGGTTTCCCTCCCCCAATAGCTTGCTTCCAAAGACAGTGTAAAAATCCAGCCTTCACAGCAGCCGCTACACTGTAGCAATCTAGCCACTTTGCACCTGATAACTATGTTGCAATTTTGTGCAATTCTAGCTCTTTGGAGTTCTGACCTTTAAAGGGGAAAGGAAAGCAGGGAAAGGTTCGGGGAGATGTGTGAATGTTTAAAGCCCCCTTGCTTGAATTGCCACTGCTGCTGTGTGCCCTGGGAAACGGGGAGAAGAGGGGAAAGAATCGCTGGCTGCCCGCTGCCATTTTTCCTCCATCCAGGCAAGCGGCAGCCACCCAGCCAGGCTTGGTGAAGGGGTCCGTTATGGGTGGCACGTTCACGCCAGGAGGAAGAGGGCAGGGCAGCCCCCCAAAGCAGCTTTTAAAAAGTAGCCACTTGAGTCACGTACGCCACGTACAATCCTCAGAATCTGGATGGAATGCGATGAAGTTTAAAGTAATGGGAACAGGCAAATTCATGTTTGCATCCGGTTCTATTATTTTGGTTTAGGAAAATCGAATTAAGCTTATAATGGGGATGCGGCCAAGGTTTGTCAGCCGCTGAATCCCCTTAAGGGTGAGAAACACAAGGAATAAAAGCCAACTCTGAGGTTCAAGCTGTTGTGGCGTGTGAGAGGGGCTTCTCTGTGGGGTCCCTCCAGCTTTGAAATGGTGTCCCAGTAGAAGTACACCAGACACCAATTTTATAGTTTTCAGCACCTGGTTAAAGCATATCTCTTCACCTGGGCCTTTGATTCATAGTTTCCTCTGAATGTAATTCTGCTGGGCTGTGATTCACCCTGGGGGAGTATCCTACAATGCCTGACCCTAACCCAATTATAATTTCCTGTTATGCCTCTTCAGCATTTAGCATGATCTTCGCTGATCTTGTCCAGTCTTCAGAGCAAAAAGGGGACGGTCCTAGCAATGACTTGGATGGGGGACCACCTGGAAGTTCTGGCTGCTCTAAGCTAGATCAGAAAGTGGAAGTAAGAGGAATCATTATTGTGTGGATGTGCAGCACCAGAGCTTACTAAGGGAATAAAATGTGTTGCTACTGCCATTTCTGTGCAGATTTGCACAAAATCAAGCTGCAAACCAGTTCTTGCTTAGTTGGCCATGCAATGTGAACACAAGTCAGCCAGGGAACTCATTTACATTTTAAATGTGTGTAAATTTACATTACCAGTGTTCCCATAAATAGCCTAAGAGAGGCTGCGAGGTGATTTAAACCTCTGGGATGAGAATGCAAAAAGCTTAAATGAAAATGTTCTACAGCTTTCATCCCCAGTGATTCTTTTAGAAACAAAGCAAATAAATCTTGTCATTACGTTTCAAAGAGAGGAGCCAGGAAAGAAATATGTAAAATTCAGGTGGCCCCAGAATTTGTGGCTACTAACTGAAAAGAAAAGGGAAAACAATGAAGAGATGCATTCTTTACCCATTAACCAAGGCAAAATGTGAGGCTTGTATTCTGTGAAAAGAGAACTGTTGCCTCTTTCTGTCTGATGCAGCGGTAAATTCAAAAGTGCTTCTCCATGGCTTTCTCCAGTAATAAACCACGTACTATTACGTAGTTCAGATATGGCTTCAAACCTCAGGTCAGAATTAAGTGTACCAATATTGGACTCCCCATTTGACTTACAGGAAAAAAATAAGAGAAGGTAAATAATTGTAAACATCCTCATGCTTGTAGAGAGCGGTTGTAGCTCAATGGTAGAATAATTTCCTGGAAAGCAGTGGGTTGCTGCTTCAGTCCCCAGACTTTCCTTGGAAGTAGGCAATAGCAAACCACTTCTGTATGTCTGCCAAGAAAACTGCACAGAGGCGCCCATGCAATCAACCACAACTCAATGGTTTCCAACAAGAACAGCAGTGCTTGTATAATTTTGATTGCTGGTGGGGAAGGGAGCTAAACATCACCGGGAGATCCCCTTACAATGGAAGCACAAAGATTTGAAGCCATATGTTTCTGAGGTACTTAAGTGCGCATAAACATTGATGTGGAACTCTGGAAAGCTTTTTTTATCAGAGAGTTTGTTTCCAGGACCATTATCCCGCCAGAAAAAATGAATGTTCTCCCTCTAATGAAGCCACCTGGATAAGTCAAATGAAAAATCTGTAAGAAGCCCTGTGTTTGTGGTGAGGAAGTCCTAAACTTTGCTATAATTTGAAGGCACACGAGCTTGGTTATTAGATTATACGGGGGGGGGGGGCAGGTTCAACGTCAGCTTTAATTTGAGCATCTGTCGGCAGCGTTCAGGGGAACTGGAATGCATCAACTGTTGACCCATGTTGGCAGGAAAAACAGTAGGCTGAAATTTCAGACTATCTACAAACCACACCCAAAGGGACGCAACCCCCCCCTTCTCAGCCCACAATCCCAGCACACAGAAATAATGTCCATTCTGTGCTCTGACTGCACAAGCAGTTTTCCCCTTGTAGCTTGCTGTCAGCTGAAGTTAAGTATGGCATCCTTTCTCTTTATCTTGGCGGTTATCAGTGGTGCTGTGACATGGATCACTGTAACAGCCTTCTAACATGTGTCTCCACTTCCTTTTTGGTGCTTTCTGTACCTGCTGCATTATTCATGTGATTTTTCTTGGACTCTGTTTCCCCTGCTGTGCTGCCCTTAGACCTAGGATGCTGTGAGTGCAAAAAGGCAGCTTTGAAGGGGGCTGTTCAGATTTGCCTCTTTCCTGGCAAAGATGGTATCGATGTTGCGTAATCCTCCTCTCCTTAATGCTTTGCAATAAGGGGCCATTTCCTGGATGGGAGAATAGTGCGCAGATATGCAGTTGGTGGTAGTGAGGCTGTGACAGTGTACATGAGTGAATAGGCGGTCAGCTGGACAGCTTTAAGACAGACAGAACCATGGAGGACAGGTGTACCAATGGCTATCAGAATTGATGCCTAGGTATTTCCTCCAGGTTGGAGGGGCAGGTAGGATGCCACTGTGAGATAAAATGCAGGACAAGATGAGTTGTGGCCTGATCCAGCAGGGGTCCTCTTATGTTCTTATGTAGTAAGTATGTACCATGCACTTTCTACAGATCTCTGAAGAAAATAAATCTGAATAGACTCTAAGCTGTTGGTAAGAATCCTTTGAATTCCCTTTCAGGTCATCACATGGAGCTCACTGTGTGTGGATTTTGTGGCATTAAAACAAAGTGGCAGAAATAATGGAGATAATTGGGTCCAGCTGAAATATCTTTTTTCCTCAGCAGGTGGCAGCACCTTCCTGAATTTGAACTGTTTAGTGTTTGGAAAGGACACCATAAGGAAATACTCAGGCTAGATTTAGAATAAAACCCTGAAATAAATAGAAAACCACTTCTATTTCTTTGGGCCTTTCTGGTCTTACCAGTAAACTGGTACAGTGTGAGGCCTAGGCCGTTTCTGCATTGGGTGGTAGAACTAACCATAGTCCCATCTAGGTCCCTGCCATTTGCCTGTGAGTACAGGATAGTAGAGCCCTCCATCACACTTTGTTCACATTGGATGAAGTGTGGACTGGGCTAGGCCACCCAAGATGGTATCTTAACCCAGCACAGCTGCAGACCTCAACATACTGGGCCATACTGATCCATACCTGCCTCCTGGCACACCTGTGTTTGCACTTGCTTCTGATGGAGGAAGTTCAAATGGAGCCTAGGGAGAGGCTGCACAGGTGTGGTTAGCACCTTGTTGTCCCATCACTGCAGCAATAGCGCCACACAGGTATGTTGGTGCCGTTGCTGGGGCTCCCCAATTATCTTCGTAATGAAGGTGATTAGGGAAGCACTGACGAGGTTAAGGATAGATCTAGCGCCCCACAGTGCGGATGCCAGATCTATATCCCAACTACATTTCCCAAGGAGGTTTTCAAGGGAAGTGAAGGTGTGAAAACACCCTTATGACTTCCAGGATCCCATGCATTTTATGTTGCTCTGATTATCGCTGAATGAGGTTTCTCCACTGACATGTCTTCTGGTTGTCTGGGGAAGGGTCTTGGGTGTCATGTCTGTACCAGAGGTGTCCTAATTGCATACCAGATGCCTAAGTGCAAATTCAGCCCTGCGTTACTCAGGGTAAAATTTTTTCTAAAGGGTGTGTAATGCAATTTCTTGCCTCTAGCACAGTTCTGTACCCTATACAGGGAGCAATACCGCTTCTGACAGAGGCTGGACAGTTACCTCCATGGGTACCTGCAGGAAGGATCTTGGATGTTATGTTTTCTTTTGTAGTGGCATGGCACTACCCCACTGGAGGGTGCCAAATTACACTGTCTGGAAAAATGCCTCATGTGCCATTTAATTGGGCATCCACATTGCTGGATGTGGGTATGAGGAAGCACTTGGCAACAGAGAGCTTGGGGATGCTTTCATGGAGACACCCACTTCCACATGCCCCATCCCCGTGGCTGTGGAGGCACGATCAGATACTGTGTTTTTGAAGAAAAAGAAGAGTTGGCTTTTCTACCCCGCTTTTCTCACCCATTTATGGGGACTCAAAGCGGCGGACAAACCTTCTGTTCTTCTCCCCACAACAGAACACCCTGTGTGGTTGATGGGGCTGTGAGAGCTCAGAAGAGAGCTGTGACTAGCCCAAGGTCACCCAGCTGGCTTCATGGGGGAGAGCGGAATTGAACCTGGTATTCCCAGATAAGAGTCCAGCTCCTTAACTACTAGACCAAACTGGCTCACCTCAGGAAACACTTTTCTAGCCTTTACACTGGTGTGGAGACGCACCCTGTGGAAGCAGACTGGGACAAGCTGCCACAACGCATAGTAAACCCATATTATTAGTACTGCTAGGCAGACCCTGTTGGCTGCAGGAAGAAATTTGAGATACAAACAGAAAAATACATGTAAAATCAGAACACGGGGTGCTGTTTTCTGGATGTCGGTCGTGGTAGTTTCATTCATTCATTCATTCATTCATTCATTCATTCATTCATTCATTCATAATATTTATATCCTGCCCCATATCCCAAGATCTCTAGGCAGCTTACATTAAAAACCTATATTAAATATATACCCCATTAAAACAGTATTAAACAGCATGAAAATAGTACTAGGGTGAATTAGTGCCCAAAGGTCTTAATACTTGGTGCCTAAAAGTTAGCAGACTTGGTGCTAATCGGGCCTCCAAAGGAAGGCCATTCCATAGGTGAGGTGCCACAGCTGAGAAGGCCCTCCCCCCCCCCATGTCTCAACACAGTGGATTTCTCTAATTGGTGGGACACGGAGGAGCCCCACTCCAGCAAATATTAAACCTCGAGTAGGTCTGTATGAGAGAAGGCATTCCCTCAAGTATTGCGGTCCCAAGCCGTTTAAGGCCTTAAACGTAGTTCAGAGCATGACGGTAACACTCAGTTCTGCTGGCGCATTCCCTTTTGAATGGGCCAGGGGTGGGTAGTGCTCTTGAAACTTTGCTCTCTGGCAGAACGGAGGCGTCCTATTCAAACTGCTTATTTCTTTGCTTTTCATAACTCCGTTCCGTAGAAGCTACTTTCTTGTTCTGCCTCTAAAACTCTGTGCTCTTGTATGGCTAGTGAACCCTTTGAATATTTATCGAATTCTATCTTTCCCATACCACATGCTTGTCAGGCAGCCAGTCTGGGTACTGTGTGCTGCTTTTATCTTACCTCATAACAAAAACCTTTCCCACCCTCTGATAATTCCCCTCGCTGCGCCTTCAACTTCTGCCAGTACCCCTGTTTTGTGTAAAGCCCCAATTCCTTTCACTGTGATGTGGTAGGTGGTCCTTTGGCTTCCGGACCTGGGAAAAGTATTAATTATTTAGACATTAGAAAACTTTTGGCAGTCTGATGCACAACGGCACTCATTGGAACGATTCAGAGCAAAAGGAGAAAGGCTGAGGGTGCCTGTGCGTTTTTCATGTTGCTACGTCAAGAGACCACAATGCCCTATAATAGCGAGCTTCCCGTGTCTGCGTATGGCTGAATGATATACGTTTTGTAGATTTGAAGGGAGTACATATAATTTTAAGATGAAACCGTCTGCTGTTGAGTTTCTGCTGAGCTACCACTTCTCTTGGATTTTGAGTGATTAAATTGGCAAGTCTGGGGCATGGTTTCTCGTGAGGGGCACCGTCCTCTAGTCCCTGAATTTAAATCTCATGTAGTTAGTTACTTTTCGGCCGTGATCCCACTTAACTCAGTTAAATGTGCATTATGCATGCTCCCATTTGTTTTTGTTAATTCCGCTTTAACAAAAGGAGGGGAAAGAGGGCAGAGCTCGCTCACTCACTCGCCTGCTCGTCCCTGGGGTTTCTGCTTGGCAGATCTTGGGCAGTGGAAGAGGATGGTGTTTTTTGCATGGTTCTGTTCCTAGGCCAGAGGGAAGTTCCCTTGATGCAGATGTCTGCAGCACGTTCTGAAAGGGCAGGAAGAGTAAAAAGGTGCCCACAGGAGATACTTGGGAGAACAAGAGAGACGTCAGGTTCCCAACTAGATGGCTGGGTGGAACTTCAATTCATTGTCTCCTTGTTCATGCTCTCCTTGAGCATCCTGAATTCCTTCTAAGGTCCTTTCTGCATTTGGGGTCCTTCCTGGATAAATCTCACATCAAGGCACTCCTTTCACACTTTGTCTTCATTGGATATAGCATGGGCTGGACTAGGGCATCCAAAATGGTACCCCAGCCTTGTATAACTGTAGACCTGAACCCTGAGGTCTTCAACTGGCTCAAGGGTTGATATGTTGCATCACAGAGGCACACCAACTGCATGTCTCTATGGTCAGGTGTATCACTGGGGACCCATTTGGGCAGCTCTTCAGGAAATAACGCTGGAAGTAGGTCCGGCCCGGCAACAGCCAGGCTGAAAAGAGTGAAGGCCAGGAACTTGTGTTCTCAGTCTACTGAGCCTTGGAGCTACTTCCAATGGCTCTCCGGAGACAGCAGTGGGATGGAGCATCTGAACATGAATGGCCCTGTTCCATTCCAGTAGTAACTCATCCCAGCATTGAATGGATAGCTTGTTCTGTGAAATGATGTTCCACGCTGTCCCAGAACTAGTAGCGGGGATGCAGAAAAACCACTAAGTGAAGCCAAAGTGATTTCTCAGGGAACAGCCATGCTTAAGCTTTAACCCATCTTTGATCCAATTCCAGAGTGGAAGAACACATCAACAAAATAATGTTATGTCTGAACAGGGCCACAGCCTAGATGCAGCCAGATTCCTCCTCCCTCTCTCTGAATTTTGCCTGAGCGTTATGCCTTCTAAACATGCCCCTGCGCAGAGAACTCTGAAAGCCCAGCATGGATTTCTGTTACAGTTGTGATTGATTGCCGTTGAGGGGCTCATGGCAAATCACCTTCTCACAGTAAGGACTTTTAAAAAAGAAGAAAAGTTGCCTTTTCTACCCTGCTTTTCTCACCCCTTCAAGGGGACTCAAAGTGGCTAACAAAGCTTTCTGTTCTTTTCCCCACAACAAACACCCTGTGAGGTGGGTGGGGCTGTGAGAGCTCCAAAGAGAGCTGTGACTAGCCCAAGGTCACCCAGCTGGCTTCATGGGGGAGGGTGGAATCGAACTTGGTATTCCCAGATAAGAGTCTGGCTCCCTAACCACTAGACAAAGAAGAATTCTGAGGGAAAACAATGCTGTTAGACTCCTCAGAAATGCCTAAACCCAGCCCACAGAGATTTCTTCCTTTTATCTATCCTTTTGTGTCCATTCATCACCAGCTTCCAAACTTTACTAGGAATGGGCAGATTGGCAACCCGTCTGTGCTGCCAACCTACTGAAATAAAGAGTTCCTCTCGCTCAGGGTACTGAGTTTTTTGTTCCTTCTGTTCTATGTCAGGAGGAATAAAATGGTGCCCTTCCGAGAAACCTTAAAAGCGGGCTTTAGCCAGAAGCCTCCATCGCTGAGTGAAGAAAAGCGGGTGACGGTTGTCGCTTCTAAATCTGGTAACTGTAGTTCCTTTTATTCTTTCTGGCTGGTGAGTCAAGGGAAATTATGAAGACATTTCCCAGAATTATTGTGGGGAGAGTGAGGGGACAAATGCTTGTGGAACAGCTTGCTTATATGAAAGATCCCTGATTCAAATACAACTCCCACTGGGCCAATGTAGAGCACACCCTAGCTCAGTGTAGAGAACAAATTGCCTGGAAAGCAGAGGGGCAAGGTTCAGTTCCATGTTTTTTGCTGGAAGCAGGCAATGGCAAACCACTTCTGTATCTTTGCTAAGAAAACTGCAGAGAGGTGCCCATGAAACCTGGGAGTGCTTGTAGCTCAACTGTAGAGCAAATTGCCTGGAAAGCAGAGGGGCAAGGTTCAGTTCCGTGCCTTTCACTGGAAGCAGACAATGGCAAACCACTTCTGTATCTTTGCTAACGAAACTGCGTAGCAGTGCCCATAGAGATGCCAATGCAGTCATCCAGGAGTCAGCAATGACTCGGTGGAACCCAAGAACTACAAAACTTGGATAAATCAAGGATCAGATCTGGTAAATGATCAGAGTTCTTTGTCCCTTAGCTTCAAGGATTGTTCCTCTCACTCCTACAGCTTGTAAAGATGGGAAACAGGGAGAAGGGAGAAAGTTTTGAAGAAGGAAGACTAACTGTTCCAATTAGAGGTAAGATGAAATTCAGGGGAGATTGGGATGCTAATAAGTGGAACGCTGATCTCTAAGCCTTATGTAATTGGATTTAATTTAAATTATTCATTTAAGTATTCTATCCCCTCTTTCACAGGTAGGCCAAATTTTGAATAAAAAATATCAATAACGCAGTGTCAAATATGTTTAAAATATAACCCTCCTGCCCTGGCAGGGCAACATTCAGAAGGAAATAAACATAAAAGGCCTTGATGAAAAGGCATATGTTAACCAGGTGCTAATAGCCATATAATGTTGGAGCCTGGCTTATCACTGCTGGAAGGCTGCTGGAAGGCTCAGAGTCACCACAGAAAAGGCCCATTTTCATATTTACCACCTCTCACATCTCTGAGGATGGCAGGACCAAAAGAAAGGCCATCAGGAGTCCTCTGGACTCCATGAACCTCATAAATGATACATTGTTCATAAATGTAGATAAAATATTTCATTATTATTGATTTATTTAAAATTAAAATACTTGTGTGTGTGTGTGTGTGTGTGTCACCGATTTGCTACAGAGTCCAATTTAAGCTGTTAATTTATAAGGCTCTAAATTACTTGGGCCTCAAATATCTTTCATACCAACCTGCCTTAAGATCTGTAGGGGAGGCCCTCCTGGTTCTAGCACCACCTTCAGTAATAAAAGGGGTGGACACCCAGGAGAGCGCCTTCTCAGTGATGGCCGCTAGTCTATGGAACAGTCTTCCCCTTGAGGTGTGTTAGGGACCTTCACTGTACGTGGTTAGAAAGGTCTTCCATTAAATGGGGATACACATTTTCTTCCTAATTTCAGACATTGTTACTGTAAGTATATGTACATATATATGCATGTAAGGTGAAATTTGGCCCTAACTCGGAAAATCCACCTTTGGGGTAGATAATGTGGGGAAAATGTCCAGCCACTTTTCTGATGTTTTCTCTCACTCTGAATGGGCATCGCCATGGTAAGGATACTGCGAGGTGAACATGAGTTTGCCTCGCAAGAGTCCCCATGCAAAGCCCTAATTCGGGCTACATGAGGGACAAAATCCTCCAAATCAAAGTAAAAAGACCCCCCTTTATAACTGTTCTCACCCCGAATTACGGGACAAGAATGGGTTATCCTGGGGGCATGGGGACACTCCTTGGTTACGATTGCAGCATTAGAGGGTGGGGTTTCGCTGTCCCCACCACTAATGCTGTGATTGCAACTGTCCCCCTTACCTGAATGCTTAATCGCTCAGGTCAGGGCTTGATTTACCCCAAACAATTGCCTGACAGCTGCCCTGCAGTCAGCTGAACAACTGTCAGGAGGGTATAGGAGCTGACGTGCGCACAAGCAGAGCTCCGCTAAAATGATGAAAACAGACACGGCTTTCACGTCTGTTTTAATCATGTTACTGGAGCTCTGCTGGTGTTTTTGACAGCCCCTATACCCTCCTGACAGCTGCTCAGCTGACTGTAGGGCAACTGTCATGCGATCGTTTGGGGTAAATCAAGCCCTGACCTGGTGATTAAGTGCTCAAACAATGGAGGTGGTGGAGAAAACCACAGCATCCTGATGCAGGGATTTACCGCGGTTTTCATGGGGACGTGCGGGTTTGCCTTGAACCCTCCCTGTCCTCCATTGCCATGGGGACTCCTTAATGCTAATCTTAATCCGCATTATGGCTGCCCCGAATCCACCGCGAGGCAGTGGCAGCCCCGTCGGGATTAGCCCTGAAAGAGGGTTGAAGCTGGATTACATCTTAGGTGTAGATGAGCCCCAGGTATGCCTTTCTTGGCTTCTTTTATGTTCTATAATCCCTTTTTCATCAATTCCAATCTCTTGAGTAGTTTCATTTTTTTCACCTCTTGTTCCTTTGCTACCTTTGACCACTAACTTCCTAGCCTTTTGTGTTGCTGCATTCCCAAATTTCTCTTGAATCTTCAAGCCGCCTTCACAGATCTGATCCTATCTTGTGACCTTTCTGGAGATTTAATTTCAGCCAAACGGACAACCTCCTTCAAGTGTCTGGACTGCAGACATGCTGGGAATGCTATTCTCTTGATCGGTTAAAGTTTGTGAACATTCCCCGTTACCTCAGGCCGTCAATCGGACACAGATTGTTCAGAAGTAAAAACATCTTAGCGGTAGTGCTCTCACTTTGTTCTTTGCCAGATCTTATCTCTGATATGTTTTTAAAAGTACTTCCCTTTATTTAATGTGTCAAAACCTTGTGAATATCTTGCCAAAGTGTCTATGATGTAAAGCAATGCAGACATGGTGCTTCTGCCAGAAAGACATAGTAAGGATTCAATCAAAAAGCAGCGCCACACATTGGGCCAAAAATGTTAGCGTGCGCATATCTGGGCCCAAAGCCATCATCAGGAGACATCTGGAATAACTACGCTGATTCGAGTGTGTTTATACTGATGTAAACAGTAACTTATTCTGGTCCATTAAAAGGGAACATTCAGATGTTTTACTTTCACAGGCTGGCGTATTTTGCTCTTTTATGTAAAATAAAATATTTATTTGGATCCAAAACTTACCCAGGGCCAGTGTCAGTGTTCTCACAAAGCTACTGGGTCATTTTGTTACCTTGGTTGCACCTACTGCTAATGGCAGCTCAGAGGCCTATTTGCACTACAGCCCATAGTGCATGATTAGGGACCTTCTTAGGAAGAGTATCTACACCTTGAGGATGCTGTAACAGCCTCCAAGTGCCCCCTGCCTTCCCAGAAGTTCCCTAATCATGCACTAGACTACATTTACTAACCTTATCCAGTTACTGACCCGAAGCATCCAGCGGCGAGCCTCCATTTTGGCTGCAGCACCCTGCACAACTGGTACGTGCGTCAATGCCATCGCCTTGATGACGCTGACACTCTGCGCACACGCAGTTGTGTCGGTGGTCATCTGAGGTGTCAGCGTGCTTGCGCGGCACCTGAAATGACCCCAGAGTGCTGGCAAGAGTGAGTGGTCATGCCACTGGACACTTCAGGTAAGTCCCCGGTTAACATTGGCTAACGTGAGGAGCATGATTTTGTGCCCCACACCTAATCAATGATTAGTAAACTTCTGGGAAGAGTGGGCACGCTTGGAGTCCACAACCTGTGTGTGCTGTTCCCCCAGGAGTTTGCTAATTATGCACTAGAGGCGGTAGTGCGAACAGCCCTCTGGTAAAGGGATCAACATTAGATCATGGCTTAGTTTGACCAGACAAACTTTATAAATTCCAACAAGGACAAAGCCGGTTATCTGCTGCCTCCTGGTGGTCTGTAAAAATGAGACACGTATCTCTAGTATGGGTGTGCCTGTAGCTCAGTGGTAAAGCAAACAGCCTGGAAAACAGAAGGTTGTTAGTTGGATCCCCAACCTCTTCCCGCAAGCAGGCAATGGCAAACCAGTATCTCTGCCGAGAAGATTGCATAGGTGTGCCCATAGAAATGTCTGTACAGTTAATCATGAGTTGGCCCTGACTCAGTGGTATCCACCTCCACCTCTAGTATGTGTGGACTTGACCATAAAATAAGCTCTCTATAATAGAGGGGGACAATCTTAATTCAAAAAATAAAGAAGATCTCAAAGATAGCAAACAATTGAGGGACTGTTTGCTTATTAGGTTTGCATATAGATAAGAGGAGCTCTCCTGGATCAGGCCATAGCCCATCTAGTCCAGCATCCTGTCTCATAGTGGCCCACCACAGTGAGGAAAGGATTTCTTTTTTCACTGTCACTTCTCTTCTTCTTGAATGAGTTGGAGCCCCGATTGTGTGTCAAGTGCCAGGTATTCCCTCCAGAAAGCTGTTACAACTCTGCAGGCAGTTCATTCTTCCACCCCCCAATGCCCCCCCCAATCCTTTCCCCTTTCAGCCAGCGGAATATTCCCTTAACCGGTAATCACGGCTTCTCATTGACTCTGGTGAAACTGAAGAGGATGCCCCTAAAAACCGCTGGAGTTCCCATTTGCAAACAAAGAGGATTATTTCCGAATCCTGCAGTGATTGTTCTTTTGATTCGAATACAGATAATCCGTGTTTGGGGACCTTTAATCGCCAGAAACTGTGGATTTCTCTGTTCCTTTGGGAGGGCTCAGCTTTGAAAACAAATTCAAAGCTGTTTAAAACTTCTTGGAGCATGAAGCCAGTAAGTTTAGGATGCTTCTGCATTGGTTGCCGAAAAACTGATCTAAAAGGATCCGTTTTAAATATTGGAATGGGTGCTGTGCGGACGCATCAGCACGCATTCCAAAAGTCCTCTGGTTCCCGTGCTGCTGACGACGTCCCTGGAGCCTTGGGAATGGATCGGTGAGCTCCCAGTTACTGTGTTTCTGGCAGCGCCGGCGCTCAGGGGAGGGGCTTTGGGAGCAGTCCGTCCTGCTTCCGCCCTTCCCAACATGGCAGCCGGAGGGACATCTGTCCCTTCGCCTGGCTGTGTGTGGAAGCGTCCTGCTTCTGCACACATCCAGACGAAGAGATGGTTGTAAGACCTGATCTTTCAGGTCTTACATTTAATCCAGATTTTGGCGGCAAAACTGGTTTTAAAAGCCGGTCTTGCATGCTGAAATGCGGAAGCGGCATCCACGAAGAGTCTCCAGTCAGGTCTGCAGTGCGGAAGCCGTTTAAGGTAAGTGTTTTAAATCTTACTTAAGGATGGGTTAAACTGATTTCCGCAGCTAGTACGGAAACACCTTTAGTCTTTCAGTTATAGTAAATATATATTTTTTTTTTGGTTCCCTGATCGGGAACCGGACCTGGGCCATGGCAGTGAGAGTGCCAAATCCTAACCACTAGCAAATATTTGACGATACTCAGGAGGGGGCAGGGTATGCTGTTTTGTTGTTGTTGTTGTTTGATGTGTTATTTTTGTTTAAATATGTGGAGCATTTTTTTCTTTTAAAGATAACCTTATTCAGCCTGTGTCCTCCTTCATGGATCTCATGTGAGCCCAAGAAGCACCTCCAACACTGGTACCATAGCATTTGTGCCTTGCTGGTGTAACTTAATAGTACATAAAGGCAGGAAGGGAGGGTGGAATTCATGACATGAATTAAAAATCAAGAAAGTATTGGGAATGGAAGTTAAATAATTTTGTAGCAAGCATGTTTCTTCATTCAGAATCTGGAATAAATACTTCTGATTGCATTTTTATAACTGCAGCTATTTACTTGCTTGATTCACAAAAGGTAGAAAATTGCAAACTGCTGCACTCTTGGAAAAAAGAATCCAGAGACAGAATTTGATCTTGGAGGTCTGCAGTACCCAGATCATGGTATAACTCTTGCTTACTGATTAAAGAAAGCTACTCTAAATTCCATGATTAGCTTTTCTATTTCAAATCAGACATTCTGAGCACCATCTAGAGGCAATGGCTTCCGTGCAAGCTGCTCTTTCTCTGTTGAGGCTTTCATGCTGGATTGGGAGCTTCTGTTTGACTCCCAGAGGCTTGTAATAGCAATTGGTCCAGCTCTGTCAAAATAATATAGATAGAACAAGTGCAGCTTTTTTTCAGGGAGAGAATACCTCGCGCTTGTCATACAATCAGGGCTCCAATTCATTCAGGAAGGAGAGAAGTGGCAGTGAAAAATAAATCCTTTCCTCACTAGAAGCAGCACTACTAACAATCCTTTGGGCTTGTTTGCAATGACTTGACCAGCTGGTCGGCTGCCATCTCCATGTCAAGCACTGGTAGAGTTTTGAACCGGACCACCAGCTCTTGAAGTGGGGATGGACAGGCCAGATCAACATGGCAATGGCTGCAGTAACATCAGCACACGCTTGGATGATGCCTTGGTGACTGGGATGCGGTGCATGACTCCACATTTGCAGCAGTGTCACCTCACTCACTCACTAGGGAAGGGCTTCTGCACACTGCCATCGTAAGCCCTCAAGTGCACTAAGCTTTCCTTGGAGTTAGCTACCTAAGGACGGCTAAAAAGCAGCACACAGCTTGACTGGGAGAAGCTAGGTGCCTCCTGGACAGCAGCATCTGCATCTTCTTCTGGAAGTGGTGCTGCAAGTGGGTGTGGTGGCATGACTGCAGCTGCATGGTCATGTGTCACATCCAGATTGCCATGGCAATGTCCAGGCTGGGATGTTTCCATGGTGATCTGACTTGCCCTGGCCATCCACACTTCATACTACTTTGTACTGCCTTAGTTTAACCAGGCCCATAGATGGACCACAGCAGTCCTGAGACCTGGGAATCTGCATGCCTGAATAAAGGATTGTTCTACACTATTCTGGGCATGTGACGTGACCAAAGGAAGGGCTAGAAAAAAGTATGTTGCTTTGCACAAAGGTGAAGGGAGCAGAAGAAAATAACAGGCACGATGGATAGGCAGGATCGAAGACGCAACTGCCTTGTCCTTGGAAAAGTTTGAGTTATTACTAGAGACAGGTCAAAATGGTAGACAGTCACCAGGGCTGCATTCACACCTAAGTTTTAATCCAGCTCCAGTCCACTTTCAGACTGAGAGAACACATTAGAAAAGTGAAAAGCCTTTTTCTTTTGGCATTATCTAACTTAGAAAATCTACCTTTGATTTAGATAAAGTGAAAAGAAAATAACTATTTGACGTGAGAGCACCTAACAGCAATTCCGTTGCCAAAAAATGCTGTGTACGTAAGAGGGTAGGGATATGCAAAGTGCCCTTCCAAAGGCTTTTTGAAACATTTGAAAATGATGCCTCCATGTTCCGCCCAACAAATGTGATCTCCATGTAAGAGGGATGTAGGCATGTCAGATGTTTCCAAAAGCATTCAAGATGGTGGTTTGCACACCCCCATAAGAAATAATGGGATGACTAACTTACCTTGGTTTCTTAACTTTTAGAAACTCTCTGTTGTTCCCTGATTGCTGACAACCATTCAAGTAGTGGGGAGCAAGTGTTCCAGCACTTCAGGTAGCTAGCTGTTCTAAATTTAGCCAAAGGAAAGTGGGGAAAGGCTGTGATCTTGGTGCTCAAACTGGAACTGAACAAATGTCCAAATGAAACAGATAAACAAATCTATTCTAGAACTTTGCTGCTGAATGCTAAAACCATCTTCTATAAATAGAACTATGTTATCATGAATGGAAGCTAGAAAACTGCATTTAGAACTTTCTGCAGATTTCTGCAGAAAGAGAGTTCAGTTCTGACGTTCTTAGGATGCAGCAGATTAGGCTGCCAGATTTAGAACCATACAATATAACATGACAGTAAACGTGTCAGCTTTGATATTTCATAATATATCAGGATCTTCCAAAGGTCCTAAGATGACATTATATACTGGCAAATAATGTGAGCAGAACCCAGAAGGATGGCCTTTTGCAACTGACAGATGGTAACCTTGTCAAGGTTAAGCTGAGTGCCATCCAAGGTCATCACTGCGGGCTTGTTCCAGAGTCTTTGGATTTTGATCTTTAAGTCCTTGTATTTTGTAATTTTGTCAGTTTGTTTCCCATCAGTCCTGCTGTCTCCTGGTATAGCAACATCAATGAGCACCACCTTTTTTTCTACAATGGTGATATCAGGGGTGTTACGTTCCAAACCTTTTTTGGGCTGTGGTCAGACCAAGGGTTTAATCCAGCTTCAGTCTACCTTCAGAGTGAGAGAACACATTAGTAAAGTGACCATTAATTTTCTTTCCAGATTAGCTATCCAAAAGGTGAATTTTCCAAGTCGTTTAACACTGAAAGAAAACAGCTTGTCTCTTTGCTGATGTATTCTTTCACTCTGAAAGCGGACTGAAGCTGGATTAAACCTTAAGTATAGTCATTATTTTCCTCATAGTCTGATCCAATGCATCTAGCTCTTCTTTCATCCAGTCTACAATGCCTGCAATGTATCTGAGGACTAAATCAAGTGATCTGAGTCTCTGGTTATCTTTCTTGTTGTCCGTGTTGTATGCTACTTGTTTGGAGGAGAATTAAATATTTACAACTTTCCTCCAGCATTGGGCTCTTTAGATCTTTTCCATTCTGCAGTTTAATACTTTTTGTGTTGACTATTTTTCCTCAATTAATGGTCTAATCCAAATTTCACTGCAGTTTCATTATTATATAGTTGGACTGTATTAATCAGCAATTCTATTTCTCATGGTGACTTGCAATGTCTCGGAAATCTTCTGCCCTTGGTCTCAGTCCTTCAGAATCACTGAAACTGCCTCCAGACCTGCATGCCTCCATTGCATGCAAATGGAAGGTCTCTATTCTGGAATGTAATCCGGATTAAGGGTCCAGTGCAGAAAGGGCCCCAGATTAATTCCTAGAAAACCAGGGCTCAGTTCCACTCAACCAGAGGAACACGGTAGTGATTTGGGGCCACTTGCCACTTTATAATCCAACCTGCCCTGCCTCGCAGATTTGTTGTCAGGAAGAAAAGCAATGTTAGCAATATTGGGATAAAAGTGCAAAAATAAATCAATATAAACACCTGTAGTGCCAAATTCTTAACATTGTGAAACTGCAGCCCTTGTGACACCCATCCAGTATGGCCAGAGGTAAGGAGGGAGGGCCACTGAAGTTTAGTATGGCATCTTGGGGGACCAGCCATGTACACACCTCTATTTTTGAATGATGTATACCTGGGTCAAAGAAAAAGCATCATCTCAGAGGTGATGATGTGGGAAAAGACATAATTTTCAGACAGCACTTGCTACTTGCTACTCACAGCTTTGTAAATGTTTAACTGGAGTCAGCTTCATAGTGGAACAAATTTAAAATTTGGCCTAGTAACTCATAGAACCAAGGCATTATGTCTTGCAAAAGGAGCATGGCGGTGAATCTTTGGCCTTTGCTGCAGCCGTGTTAAGGGGTTGCTTTGAAATGTAGCTATTTCAGTGTGAATCTCTTACCGGTTTGGGTAGGTATGTGCATATATAAGCGCATGTACATTGTTGCATAGTGCTGCTCAGGATGGTTCACGAGATTAAAATATAAAATTACAGTAGTAACACTTACTAAGTGCAATAATTAACTTAAAAACTCAAAGAGGCAGTATGGGATGAACTATTTGTACAAATACATGCAAATGCCATCTAGCTGTGTTTTAAGGGTGTGTTAAAAATGCCTAAGGATTGCACAGAAGTTTTCAATTTGCTAGACAGGTTTAAAGGTTCTCTACAGTACCTGTGCGTTATAACCTGATACTCTGGGTTGAAGAGATAGTTCTTCTACGCACGTTCACTGTGGAGTATTCCATTACTAAGAGTTTCCCAGGCGTTTGGGTGAACTGCATGAGAACTCACAAGAGCATGTCTTCATGCAAGAACATGCAGAGAGGGGCTGAGCATGAATGGAAGCGCTGCTGCTGTGGCATCTAAAATGCAGATAGGGGTGTGCACGAATGCAATTTTTGACATTTGATTCGTAATGAATTGAATATTCAAAAATCCAAATTCACAGGAATTACGAAAAACAAATATCTGGACATTTGAATCAATATGAATACATTTGCATGGATTCATTCAAATAGTTCGGACATTCGTATCTCTGTGGGTACATACACATCTCGTATGTACAAATAACTTGAAATATTTGTATTCGTTTGAATTCGGAAATCTGAACATCTAGATGTTCAAGTCGCATACGAATGTCCAAATTCGTCCGAATTTGTATGAATAATGAATATTTTGAATATTCATCCACATCCCGAATGCAGGGTATTTGAGTATGTGAGCGTGAACTGTTTTCCCTCTGGAGGCACTTTGCTTTGGACTGTAAGTAAACTGCATGTTTTTAACATGATGTCTGGAGGCACTAATACAGAGAAGATAGAAGAACATAAAACATAAGAGTAGCCCTGCTGGATCAGGCCACAGCCCTTCATCTTGTGTCACACAGTGGCTCACAAGTGGCCTTGAAGTGCATCCAGGCTGTCTCTCCAACCTGGAGGCAATAATACAGACCCCTGCCTCTGCAACATCTCAGGTTGGTGGAATTGTCACCAAGCCTGTCTCAGATGACTTCACATATGGGATAAGATGATCCTTCAAGTACCCAGGTCCAGAAACATTTAGGCTGCCCAGGGATGTTTTTGCACTTAATTATATTGGATTGCAGTTCCCAGCATAGCTGGCCTGGAACAATGTCATCTGCACTTGAATGGCATGTTTCAGGATGCCTGCGTCACTTTGGAGTCACTTTGAGAGCTCCAAGAGCCAGGAATGGAAGTTCCTGGCCTTGGAGCGAAGGAGGAACCGTTTCAGCAGCACAATTTAGTGCACCACCAAAATGGGTCTCCCTGGTAAGCCAGCCCACAGAGGTGTGAATTATTTTGGTATGCCTCCCTGGGCCAGCCTAGTGGCCCTGGACTACAGATAAAGCTTTTTATAAAGATTTACTGGTATCCTTGCCTAGGCAGCCATTTTGACAGCCTAGACTGGGCTATGCTCTGTTTAATGTAGATGGAGTGACCTTGTAGGGGTCGGGGCCTAGAGGTCCTGAAGGGTTCTTGAGGTCTCACTCTATACTGAGGTAATGGTAAATATGGGAAAGGCTTAGGTTAAAGCCAACATCTTCATTAGGCCCTGTACAATATTCCTATAAGTGGATAACCCAAGTGGAACTTTTTAAGTCACTCAAGCAATGTGTGTTGCAGGGAAACTTCAAGGTACCGACTGAAAGTGATTCAGTGCCCATTAGTGGAGCCCGTAATAAAAATGTGTTTAAAAAAAAAAACACACACAATGAAATGTCTTAAGAACATTTACACGTGTGCCCTAAAACCCTCTCTTTTTTCTCAAGCTTGTTCAACTGGAAGGAAGCTATGGGATGTTCCTTCATCTCAAACAGATGAGCTTGAAGCAGAAAAGCTTTTGTGGGAACCACGCTGCCAGTACCAACTGCGCCACCTCCAGGACGGTGCTAGGATTACAGCTGTTGTGCCTCCCCGTTTAGATGGCCATTGGATTTCAACAGGGTAAGGAACCCAGTGTTAACACAGAATACACCCAAAGAAGCAAAAAAAGCATTGTGTATTTCATTGCAGATATGGAGTGTGACAAAAGCCTTTTCTCTATGACACAACACTAGAACCAGAATCACAACACTATGAAGCCAGTGGGCACTAGTAGTACACGAGTTAAACAGAGTAGTTAAACAGAGATGACTTGGCCACAGTTATCCATGCTCTGGTAACCTCTAGATTGGACTGTTGTAATGCACTCTGCATGGGGCTGCCCTTGAAGACACTTTGGAAGATGCAGCTAGTGTACAACGCGACTGCTAGGTTGCTGATTGGGACAACTAGCCGAATGCACATCACACCGGTCTTAAAAGAATTGCATTGGCTGCCAATTTGTTGCCGAGCCCAATTCAAGGTGTTAACCTTGACTTATAAGGCCCTAAATGACTTGGGCCCCAAATATCTAAAGGAGCACCTCCTCCCATATCAACCTGCCCGTGCCTTAAGATCTGTAAGGGAGGCCCTCCTGGTTGTCCCACCACCGTCAGCAGTGAAATGGGTGGGCACCCTGGAGAGGGCCTTCTCAGTGATGGCCCCCAGGCTACACCTCTTTGCTCTGGCCTTCAGTTAAATGGGGACGCCTGTCTCACTTGTAGACACTGCTTTAATATATGCTTTTATTGTTTTAATATGTTTGATTTTAAATGTTGTTATGCGCCCTGAGACCTTTGGGTATAGGTCGGGATAGGAATATAAATAATAAAATAAATAAATAAAATAGATGCTTTCCATTAAGCCGTTTGGTTGCTCAGTCTGATAGTCATCAGTGGCCTTCAAAATATCTCTGAACTGAAACAATGGCTGTTGTCACACTTAAGGTTTAATCCAGCTTCAGTCCACCTTCAGAGCGAGAGAACACATGGGCAAAGTGACCAGTAATTTTTACAAGCTGTCATTACTTTTCTGAGTATCTGATGATGAACAACTATGTGATAAAATTTTAATTCCATACAAATGAGTGAAAAGGCCTGAGTTCCTTAAAAAAAAGAGCTTAATTTTTATATTTATATCCCGCCCTTTTCCCTTAGGTCTCAGGGCGGGTTACAGGTTTTCAAACAACAGATTAAAACAATTATATCCATGAAAGCACTTTTAAAAAGCCAACATATTTAAAAATGTATACTATTAAAATACTAGTATCTACAGTGTGTGTGTGTGTGGGGGGGAAATGGTCACATTAGCCAAAAGGCAGTGCAAATACCACCTTCCTAAATGTATACAGAGAAGGGGGTGACGCACCTCAAGGGGGAGACTATTCCATAACCTAGGGGCCATTACCGAAAAGGCCCTTTTCCGGGTGCCCATCTGCCTCACTATAGAGGGTGGTGGGACAACCAGGAGGGCCTCACCTCCAGATCTCAAGGCACGGGCAGGTTGGTATGGGAGAAGGCATTCCTTTAGATATTAAAAATGCAAGTATGGATAAAATGGATGCAAGCAATGTCATACCTGATTCAGACACTTCCTTTTTTGGCTGCAGGTGTGAAGTAAGGCCTGGACCTGAATTTCTAACGCGATCATATATGTTCTATGCCAATCGCCTCTTCAAAGCCTATCAGTTCTACTACCGAGACCCTGTTTGCCAAGATCCCACCTACTCCCTGGTCATCAAAGGCAAAATCAGGCTCCGCCAAGCTTCCTGGATCACGCGGGGTGGCACAGAAGCAGATTACCACCTTCACAAAGTTGGCATTGTTTTCCACAGCGAGAGGACAATGCAGGAGATGGTTGCACGCATCAATCAGACAACAGGAGAGCACTGTCGTGGGTTCTTGCCTGCCAGACGGACTTGGGCTCCTGGTGCCCTCTATGAACTTCTAAGTGCCAAAGGAGAGCAGGATTGCACCTCAGGCCTTGGCTTTGCCATGCATGAACTTAGCCTTGTACGAGTAGAGAAGTACCTGCAGCCTACACTTCTTCAGCAAAACCAAGGGAGCAGAGAGGTGGAAGAGCTCTATCTCGGCGACATCCATACTGATTGGTCAGAGAGACTCCATTATCGTCCAACAGGATATCAGCGCCCCCTACAGAATGCAATGGTGAGAATACTCACAGATTGAGACCTTTTGGTGAAGGGCAGGATATAAATTCTTTAAATAAATATTGTATTTTCTGGCGCATAAGACTACTTGTTAACCCAGGAAAATCTTCTCAAAAGTCAGGGGTCGTCTTATACGCTGGGTGTCATCTTCTTATACGGCGAGCATATCCCAAACTCTTTATTTTAACTGGAAAAGTTGGCTGTTGTCTTATACGCCCAGTTGTCTTATACGCCAGAAAATACGAGTAAGTAAAATCTAGGCCTACATGTACACCTAAATTTTAATCCAACTTCAGTCCACATTCAGAGTGAGAGAACACATCAGAAGAGTGATTGGTCATATTATCTAATTCAAAGGTGGATTTCCCGAGTTATATAATACTGAAAGAAATCTGCTTGTCATGCTGCTGCGTCATTTCACTTTGGAAGTGGACTGAAGCTGGATTAAAATGTAGGTGTGAATGCCGTCAGTGTTTTTTTTTCCCTTACCAGACCAGGCTTTACTCCAGATTGTATTGGGTTGCATACCTGTGCACACACACAAGCTTCTTTACTATCCTGAATGCTTACATTTAAGACACTGAATCAGAAATAGAACCTAAATGCTGTATTTATATCCAGAAGAAATCAAGAGTGCAGGAAACCACATTCCCTAGAAAACCGAGGATAAGTATGTTAAATTCTGGGTTCTCTGATATTTTAAAGAGGAAGTTTTATTTATTTATTTATTTATTTATTTATTTATTTATTTATTTATTTATTTATTTATTTATTTATTTATTTATTTATATCCTGCTCTATGCCCACTTGTCTCAGAGAAGGTCACAGTAAAATCAGTATAAAAATAGATAAAATAAGTTAGCTTAAAACAATTACATGCCTGCATTGGGGAGGGCGGCAGTTCACACTTAGGAGTTTTTTCCACTAGCACTAAGTACCCATTAAGTACTCATTAAGGACCCATTAG
>MTQE01003428.1:31912954-31932096 GCA_014337955.1 Aspidoscelis marmoratus | reverse complement strand
GCAAAACCTTCACCTGCTCTCAAATCCCTGCAAATGGTCTTTAGAGGCATTCTGCCTGTCTCCCCAGCTGGAGGATATACCTAGGCATCCGTTCTAGTAGTCATTGACACACCTATTTTCCATGAATTTAACCCTTTCTTAAAGCCATCTAGGCTGGTTGCTGTGACCACCTCTTCTAGCAGCAAATTTCGTAGACTGATGACCTGGGTGAAGTACTTCCACTTGTCTGATTTGACTCCTACCCTTCAGCTCCATAGAGCGCCTCCTGGTTCTAGCATTATGCAATAAAGAAATTGTCTCTAACCACCTTTTCTATACCATGCATGATTTTATATACTTCAATTAGGTCCCCTCTTAAACATCGTCTTTCAAGGCTGAAGAGCCCCAGTCGGTGCAGTCTGATTGCTCCTCACTCATTTTGGTTCTTCTCCTTTCAGAGAGGCAAGACACCAGGGTCACAATGCCAGCCTGAGTGTCAGATTGGGCTTCAAGCAGCCTCAGAAATGAGTTTGATTGCCCCACTGCCATTATGTTCTTAAGGATTTGCACGTGCTCAGAAAGTTCTCACCCTCTCTGTGCAGGCCAGAAGTCCCAGCTCAATGCACATAGGATCTAGTTCATCAACATCAGGAATGCCATAGGTTCTCCTCTCATGTGGTTTAGCTAGCTAGCATTGGACTTGGGATAAATATTAAATATAGCCCTGGTAAACATGAATATTCATAGTAGAGAAAGTTTCAATTATCCTTAATGTCTGCTGAGGCATTCAGCAACTCAACTTAAGATCTCCATCCAAGACCTTCTGGAGCCACCCATGGAAGGACAGTAAGAGATGGCACTGAATATCAGAGGATCACTGACATCACCCCCTCAGCCTAACTGAATATGGATTAAGGGATTCCAAAGGTAAGATAATAGAAGGAGAATATTCAAAATATATGAAGTGGTAGACATTCAGATCTCCAGGAGCAAAGTATCCTTTAAGCAGGAAGAAGGAAAAACAAAATGAGATTATCTTGCTCATTTTTTGTTTCACCTTCCTATTTGCTTTTTTGTGGCTTTTAAAATACTCACTGCTTACTACCCATTCACCCAAATATTCAACCCGGGAGTATCTGATTGATCTGAAGCAAAAACATCGTTCTCCATCAGCTGCTTCACATGTTCCGAGGCTTCACAATTTCATTTCGTCAATGAAAATGCATTCACTGCTTTTCTTTCCGTGCTATCCAAATTAATACCACCAAATGTCAAGGAAGAGGGGCTACCTTTTCCTGTGGTCAAATTTGATAAAAATACAAAAAGGCTACGCCAAGGCACGTTAGAATTAATCTGAATAAAAAAATCCTGCCTGTAAACTTCCCTCTTAGGCCGCGTACCCATGCGTCTGTTTAGTGCACATTGGACGATTTTTAGTCTGGATGGGGGCCCGAGTTTGAATTGAGCCATCGCCTTGCGTTTGCTGATAATGAGGGCTTAATTCGAATATGGGTGTCCCCATGCAAACAGCACTAAACCCCTGCATGGGGAAGCAGCATCTTTTTCTCTCCGCCCCCTCTCTCCTGATAGGAAGCCAGGTTGACATCACCAACCCCTGTGCAGCCCGCTATAGTGATGGCAGGGAAGTGCCACCCAACACCTTCCCCCATCGCGGCACATAGGGCCTTAAGGCAATCATACAATAACAATAAAAATACGAAAAAGCCAGATCACTGTGCAAAGCTGCTATGGGGTTTGGCGGCGGTTTAGCAGAGGTGCCCCTGCTGCAGCGATGACAAGGAAACACCACCCTAGGCCACTCCCCCCTTTCGCAGCACACAGGGCCGAAAGGCAATAAAAACATAATAGTAAAAAAATATATGAAAAGGCCAGATCGTTCTGCAAAGCTGCTACGGGGTTTGGCGGCAGTTTACCGGAAGCAGTTCACCTCCGCTCCACCCAGTATGGCAGTTTAGCACTCATGCACAATTTAACATTATCATGCCTGGTTTGGCGATTGGGGAGGGGGTGGAATAATGGTCATGGAAAGAAATTTGTGGGATGGCGACTGCATCTTTTGCTGTAAAATTGGGGTGCTCAGTTAATGTATGCATGTTTCAGAAGCTATTTGTCTTGCACATTCCCCTGGCTTGGCAATTGGGGAAGGGGGTGGAATAATGGTTGTGGCAAGAGACTCGTTCCTGTTCTGTCACCATTTATTGCCAAAAACGTCCAAACAGTTGTTATCCCCCAACAGCGAGCTCAGACGTGAAACCCTGCCTGCTAATGACGCAAGCGTCAATCTCTCCCCCCCCCCACCCAAATAGCCTGGGAGCGCCCCCATGCGCAGACTCAGCCTCCAAAATGATGCGGACTTGGCTCCCAAACCATGCTGAGAACAGTTTTCTAGAGGATTAAATGTAGAGCCGATTTGGTCCTCATATAGTCCAGTTAGAGGGCTTTGCATGGGACGCTCCTTACCGAATTCAGATTCGATTCAGACGATCTAGTGCATGGAGATGCAGCCTTAGGTAACTTCTGAGATACCAGACTTCAAATTCTAACTTATGAAAGTATGTACTTTCACTTTCCAGCTTCTGCATCAAAAGAGGTCTGCTTAATGTTTAAGGACTATTCATGCAACAATACTTCAACCAGAACAGAACTCAGCCTGTAGATGAGATTAAATGTTTCAAGTACTGCTTCTGGTTCAGAAACAGATACAGAAGTCTGGACAATCAGAGATTCCAAACCTGGTATTCCACATCTGTAAAATCTCCTCGTATCTATTTGGATACGTGACCATCATTACCTCTTGTAGTAAGAAGTGAAAGAATATTGTGGGACCTCCTTCATCCTGCTCTGAATTTCTCGGCATTCAGTTTGGCTGCAGGGCTTGGCACTATGAGAGCAAGCCTATCCATGCACTTTCTGAAAACTATAAATGCATAACCAGTGTGGAAAGAGCTCTTGAAGAAATATCTTCAAGAGATATTTCTCTGATTTCATGTTCTGCTCCGAGAAGACAGTAACTTCTACACAAACCATGTCCTTTAGCTCCTCAGTTTTTTAAAACAGAATGGCAGCAGAACCATGTTTAGGACTTCACACACTGTTTACCATTCAAAAGGACAAGAACAACTTTGTGCTACAACTCCAGATGCAGGAACTCCAAGTGTGCGTGTGTGGTGTGTTGTCAGTCTGGAAACAGACACCAGATGCACACAATTAAGTTTGCTATTTATGCCACTCATATAAATGCACATGTTTTTTCTATTTTTGAAACAGCTGTGAGTTACGTGTGTAATAATTTTGACTTAATCATAAAGCCAGTCGCTTCAGCTAGCTAGCACTCATGAAATAAAAAGATCCCTTTATTTTAGAAAGGTACAAATAGCCTCATATAATTTTTTGTGTTATGAAATGGAGCAGAATTCTTTCCAAGAGAAGCTTTAGAGGAAAAATCCCAGGCTTTTAAAAAAATATTTAATTGAAAACAGCGATAATATCATCCCTAATTATTTGTGAGGGGATTCCATTCATAAACACTGGGGGAAACCGATAGTTTCAAACACATGCAAACCTCCTGAAAAAATCAATTAGCTGACAAATACATGAAATATATAAATCATGAATATTTAAAAGTTGTAGAATTCTGCAGTTGTGGATAATAAAACCTTTGAGAATTAAAAAGCATGAGTGACAAAGAAAACTAGCTTTAGTTTTGGAACTTTTTTCGGGAAAAAGTCTTATGAAAGTATGAGTAATTTTTTTTGTGTTAACATAGCAAGTATAAAACACTGACCCTTATTAGAGAACTAATAAACTTAGACTTGAAGAAGGAGAAGAGGCTTTTCTACCTCACTTTTCTCACCCATTTAAGGGGACTCAAAGTGGCTGACAAAGCTTTCTGTTCTTCTCCCCACAACAGACATCCTGTGTAGTAGGTGGGGCTGTGAGAGCTCAGAAGAGAGCTGTGACTAGCCCAAGGTCACGCAGCTGCCTTCATGGGGGAGGGTAGAATCAAACCCGGTGCTCCCAGATAAGAGTCCAGCTCCTTAACCACTGGTGAAAAGACTAGGAAATACTCCAACATTTAGCAGTGTAGATATATTTATTTATTGCTAATAATGTAGTGCAGAAAGACTTGAGCAGTTAACTTTGAAGCCAGCAGCTTGAACTGAGGGTAGACAAGTGGGGTCCCCATCTCAAGGTATTTGAGGGTTACTTCAAAAACAAAGTGAAAAATGAAACAAGGACAGAATGAGTTGGAATTCCACTTCCAGGCAACTTGCAGCAATGTGGTGTTGTTCACTGATGTTTTAAATGCTGACCAACTTCCTTCTTTTTTAGGAAGGAAAGCTATGTAGGCAGTTTTTGACCATGGGATAGCCTCTTCAAAAATAGGGGAAAAGCGACTGCCTCCCATGCTGTGTGCCAGGCTTACCTGCAGAACTGATACACAAACCATCCAGCTAAATAATCCTCAGTAGTGGCTGATATTCTTGCTAAACCACAGAAAAACAAGAGAAGTAAGTAAGAACAAGGCTCCATTCATTTTAGGGGGTAGATTTATTTTTTTTTAAAGATGCTACATAGTCAAACAAGATTGGTCTTTTTTTTTTAAACAGCATAGAACTAATTCCTACTATTTTTTCCCCTACATAGACTTATTTTATATACAAAAACAGTTTACCTGACTGCTGTTTCCCCCAATGTTTTGATCAGCTGTCCTTAATCTGGTGTCAACCAGACACTTCAGGCTACAACCCTGTAAGCCTCATTAGTTAGGGCTGTCCTGGCAGAGGCTGACAGGAATTGCAATCTCAAAGCATTGGTGGGCACAAGGCTGGACAAGGCTGGTTTAGTTTATTGAGACGGAGAGTTATGTGGTGCCCAAAGCTGAGGAGGCAGAAAAATCCATCATTACTACAGCGACAAAAGGAAATTTAGTTCTATTTATCAACTTTGAACAGGTGCCTTTTTCTTTTCTTAATATCGTTTGCAGCAGTCAAATATGCATGGTAAAAGAAAACATGAGATGAAATACATTAAATAAGTTAATAATGCATTAAACATCTGGATATAAAGGAGTTTAACTCGACTAGATGAACCAACAGCAATGGACCTATGGTCCCCTTTCAGAAGAACAAGACACAGACCCTCATTCCATATATCCTGTGACAAAGGGCAGGCGGACCATCTAGTCAATGGTGCTGCATTAGATCTTCACATTCCATTGCTCACCTACCCTGGCATTAGTTCAACACAGAGACGGGAACATCTTGTGGCTGAAAGACTCAACTTTCCCCTACCCTGAGATCCTAAGTTGCAAAAATTCAGGAGCTCCACCCTTCCATACCTCCATGTTCTTAGGTTCCCCAGGATCCCACCTTCATTTCAAAGTGTACTGCACTTTGAGAGAGACAGTCTTCCTAGATACAGCACTACCCAAATAAAATAAAATCAGCATTAAGTGGCTGATTAGCAAAGGAGTATATTACTTCTTTCCTTAGTCAGGCTGTTGAGAGGACAGATGGAGAACACAGTAAAAACTGAATTACATTATACCACTGATCAGCACAATGAGTATACCGTATTCATGGCTGGTTTTTATCTGTTCAGGAGACAAAACTAATCTGCAGAAAGGAAGGAAAATGAAGTTTTGCAAGCAACAGGATGTGAGGGTGTGTGCAGCATGCAGTTGTGTGGCCCACAAGTCTGTGGATGTCGGCTGTGGGTGCAGGCAATGGAAATGAAAGGGGAGGCTTGGAACAATGCGATAGGCAAGGAGAAAAGACAAAGAATGAGTGTGACGGATAGAAGATACAAAAGCATATGGTCCCCATTAGCACAATGTCACCTAGACTGACATACAGATGGACAGGAGGAAACGTTTAACCTGACTGGACTAAGACCAAGGGGGAAAGATGGCTTTGAACAGTGCAATGACCCAATACACACTTGCTTTTATACAAAGCTTTACTAAATGAGAGTCACATCCCAATTTCAACCTGGGGCATTTTGGTGCAGCATCCTGACCAAGAGAAACTAGAAAGCAGACTTCCTTTGCTAGCCCAGGGGCATGCAAATACTCTCTCAGTGTCTCCAGCTCCATCTACCTATGACGGCTCCAAAAAATCTTGGATTTTGGTTATATCCATTCAGTGTAAACAGAATGGTCAGGACCAAATGCAGATAATACTATCAGTTCAGTAGCTCTCATGGTGCTGTAATCGGAAGTCACGAACCTACTTTGAGTCTCCCTCTGCTTTTCTTCCTGGAATTCCAGTTCTCCCCAACTGCACAGGGGGTAGCAGGTCCCAGCCCCTGCAGATGACACAGGATGTTGAAGAAGCAGGGTGAGGTTGACAATTCAGGGTGAATCAACAGCAGCAGATTTACGCTGCTGTACCTGAACCCCACCCGACAAATCTGTTAAGATTTAGGGAGAGGAATGGTGGGCTAGTGTATGTTGAAGAAAACCATCCATCCCATCTGGCTAAGCTAACTAGCAGATAACCAGAAGGACCAGCTTTTTCCAATGGAAGAATATTTTCTCCTTCTAAATAAGAGATATCCACTAATGGATGCCAAGGTTCAAGAATTGTCAACTTACTTAAAAATAATAATGTACCATTTAGTGTTAAATACATGGTTTCTTCCTCATTGCTTGTAATCAAGATATGATTCCTCTCTGTTCTCTTTACTTCTTGTACATTTCAAACTTTCTAAAAGGTTATGTTAATGTTATATTTGTGCAGGGGTAGAAATTTAAAAGGCAAGACCTGTGAGATGTCATACTTTTTTTTTTAAACATTTGTTATGAATAAATTTAATCCAATGATATGGCAGATCCGTCAAACCAATTTACAATTCTCAGCATGCTGCCTCTACAAGGCGACTTTCCCTATAATTACACCAAGAATAAAGAACAAAACCACCAGTGCAAGTAGTCTAGTGCTGAGACCCTCTTCCTTCACAACAGCTGCTGAAGGAAAGCTTGGGTGGTTTGTCTGAGGTGCCTTCCTCATCCGCAGACCATCTTCTTCCTGCAAAGATAGGAAGGTGTGTTTTTTTTAATGTAGTAACTTGATATATCCATCAGATGTTCAGCCTCAATGCAGGTTTCCTGACTGGAAGGTTCTTCCTCTGACCTTCCTGAGTTGCCTGCTGTAGTATCCGCTGATCTGGTAACTGCGGATTCACTCACCAGTAGTTGACTGTATTAGCCTCCCCACACCCATCGGCACCATTGTGTTCTCCTCTGAGGCTCAACTGAGGCCTCAGGCACAGCTAAAATGGCTGCCTGCAGTTGGGAATTGCAGAAAATCGTGCAGTGGATTTTGGAACCTATCCCTTGTGGATATGGTGGCAGACATATATTACACCATTTAGGCACCCAATGGAGGCCCATTTCTTCATTCAGCTGAAGATTGTTACTTGCTTTATACGGGGCAGTGGCAGCTTGCACGATATATCATTTTAAAATATGAATGTATGTGTGTGTGTATATGTGTGTGTATGTATATATATACTTTGAAATGGTCATACGACTATATAGTAGTACATATCAAATGTTCACTTCATCTCACCCTAAAAAGTGCAGTTAAGACTGTAAACTGGGATTAGCTAGAACAATCATTTTAGCCACATTTTGACATCTGTGGTGGCTTAAAACGTATTTGCAGACCAATGCAAGTTCTAGTATTAATCTTGGAAGTCCTTCAGGGCTTCATATGAAGACCTTTTCACTGTTAACCTGGATTAGTTAGAATAATCATTTTACCAGCATTTTGATGTATGTGGTAGCTTATAATCTATTTCTAGACCAATTCGAAATCAAGTATTAATCCTGGAATCCCAAGGGAGGTTCATATGAAATCTTTTTCTAGAGTCCCTAGCCAAAAAGACTAAAGCAAAAGTATCTTAGGGAGGAACCGCTGGTTGTAAAATGCTACACCTGGAACCTGAAGTGTCACTTCAATAGCAGGTGGAACACCTCTTTGATTTTCCCCAACATCTTAGCACTAAGAAATACTTTTAAAAACATATTATGTGGTTTTCATTTCCTACTCTCTATTCTTGTGTCTTCCTGTTTGGTTTTATTTTCCATTCCTGTACATTTCTTAGACAACACTATAATATTTATGGGCCTTCCAACTGCACATACATATTTCACTGTAACTCCAAATTTAAGTGCATTTTTATAAGTCATTGAAATTATTTCTCTCTTGTTGTTTCGCCAAAAGGTTCTCAAAGCAGATAATTACAACCATTAGAAAAACAAATCAGCCTAAATAAACAAATTAGTGTTTGACCAGCTAAAATAGCATGATCTCAAAAGCTGAGGGCAAATAAATGAGCAAGACTTGACATCAACTGAATTAATCTCCTTTAGGGTACACAAAATTAAGGCCACAGTTTAAAAAGCCCTTTAACACTAAACATCAATTATACGTTAAGAGCCACCAGACCAAACAGACCAAATGCTCTTGGAGCATTCTTCCCTGTATGAGATGCCAGTATAAAATATAGTCTAACTATAATTAAAATGTCAACAAAGCCTACATCAGAAGTTAGCAAACTATATTACGCGCACTCATCGTTTATCTTTACCTTAAATTGTTTATTCTCCTCTCGTAACCGCTGAACTTCTAACTGAAGCCTCTTGCACTCTTCCATCACCTTCTTAACTTCGCTGTCATCCAAAGAAGAACTTAATGATTTAGACATTACAGAAGATTCTGTTTTTGTTGCAGTTGTGGCTATAATTTTATTTATTTCTACATCATGCTGTTGAGACAAGAAAAGAAATTGTCTTTGTTTAAAGCCTGCTTTTTTCCCCAGTGAAGATCTTTAATCCACAACCGTCAAAGCATGACAGTAAAATCAGAAGGACAAATCCTCTAGGAACGACATAATTAAAACAGTAGTGACACTAAATGTGCTCTAGGTACATGATGGAAAGTAAAAACAGACATCCAAATGGACTTCCCAAGCTCTGTGAGTTAGGCAAAAAAAGTGCCCTTCCTTGCATTCCAACAAGCTGCATCTTTGCATCAAAAAGATGCTGAGAATAGCCCTTAAGGATGTGTAGAAATACTCGTAACATTCATTATTTGTATAGCATATGTATCTGATACATATGCATTTGTATAGGATCCGTATGCAGGATCCATATGCATTCATACCTGATATCTGTACGAATTTGTACAAACACATTGATATGAAATAGAATCCTACCACATTTGAAGGGGATCTATTTGAACGAATATGAATTTTCTAACATTCTTACAAACTGAATGCCAAAAAAAAAAAAAATCATTTGTGCATATCCCTACTACCTCCTTCGTCCTAAAGAATAGGCACACAGGTGAGGGTAAGGACAGCTCTCTAGGTATCCAGGGGCTGGGAAATGCACAGCTCTAATGATCAATATAATACACTGCACATGGGGACGGCACAGCAGGCCCTGCAAAGGCTATGTGCTAACTTTTTAAACTTCAACAACCAGGAGTACCTACACCTCACGACTGTTTACATATTTCAAAGGAAATCCTTCAAGCCCTATCAGTTCCTACTGTGGTAGCAGGCAAAGACCCAAAGTTCAAAGAGAATGCAAGCATATCTCCATGTCCAGCCATGAATAACAAGAGATTCTACTTCAAGGAGGAATGAATCTTGGCTTACGATAGCACTAAACGGTAACATGAAAGAATGTTTCTTCAAAATTAAACAATGGATCCAAGGGCGGAGGCCTAGAAAAACGATCTCCTGGTCCTTGTTAAACAGTGGGCCATAGATTTCACTGCGGCTGAACTGCTATACTGATGCTGCACCCCGGTTCTCCAGCCCTGAAGCTCTCCAGCTCTCTCTCTCCATCACTGCCACCTCTTAACTCTTCTGTGAATGATTCCGTGTATGATTTGGAACTGAAATCAACATGACACCTGAGGACCGGACATAGCCCCAGATATAACAGGCCCAGTGCAGATTAACCAGGGAGGAGTTGGCCTTTCTCCAATGCAAACACAGTATGGTGTCATCCCACCCTTTGGCAGCTGCAGGATTGGAGAAGATAACAGATGGGCTATGGAAATATATGGGTTTGGGAAGGTGCACTTTTAAGCTACATCATCATCTTGGGATACAGCATGATGACCTCTGAAGAAATCATCTGTGATGCTGAAGCTAGGCCTAAATAGCTGGCTGGCATTCTAGAGGCAGGGCAGGACAATCTCATCCCTATTCTCCTGTTTCAAAATTCCAAGAAAGATCGATGGGAGAGTGAATTTTCAAACCCGTTTAAAAATATCCACCTACAGTAATTCCTTCATAAATAGAATCGCTGGAGGTGTCCCACACACCCTTCCTCTGGAATGTGTGGAATGTCCCATTTCTTGTCTGAATCCACAACAGCATCGGAACAGGAGTTATAAAAAATAATGGCTAAAATTACTACTTGCTGTAAGTACTAGCAACATTCTATGTTCTTATAGCTTAATCCACGTGAAACAAGAACATGAGTGTGCAAATCCAAAAGCGTCTTGTTTATATGCACAGATCCACAAAGCTGGTGACAGAAACCACACACAAAAAAAAACCCTAATGTAATGAATATGTAGCCATGTGACTTCAGAATTGTGATTCAGATTCCTGTATAACAGGCAGGTGTGGTTTTTATTCATACTCTCTGTGAATGCAGAAAAAGTACAGAAGATGCTTGAAGAACTACTCAGGCTCTCCTTATACGGTATTAAGGCTGAGGTATTTAATCAACTAGATTAAACAGGTAAGAACAAGCACTGTGTGTTGAAGAGGTACTGTGATGTTCCACGTAGACAAAAGGGGGGTTGCACTAAAGTTGTGCAAGTGGAAAACAGTTTGCAAAGCATATTCTATTTCTCTTGCTGAAAAGCTGTAGAATGGGGTCTATTGAACTGCATGGCTTCTGTCCTGTAGGGTTCCTGTGTGAGGGGGCAAATATCTCCAATTATGGGGCTGGCTCAGCAGTACAAAGGTACTTTGCTAGATAGTTCCCCCAACTATGGCAAAGAAAACCCATGTTCTGTTGGTGCATCTTCCTTATAAGCTAAAAACCTGCTTATGCAAGGGGCTCTCTACTTGTGTATTGAATACGCGCACATAAAAATACATGCTTCTTTCTACGGATTTTTTTCTATCCATATGCAAATTCAAAATAGCCAAAGGTTAATCTTGTGTCTATTAATTAATTAAAAGGATGTTTCTAGATTAGTATATCGAAGTGTACTGGAAATGCTAAGCTGCAACAACCTACACAGCTTCTTATCTCTTCTCATGCCCAGCGCAGGAAAGGGGAAATTCTGTATTTTAGAAAAAGCATAGCAGCCCAAAACAAATTCTTGAAGAGGTTTGCAGTACCAGGTGTAGTTTTCAGGGGTTGGTAAATCATGTCCTTCTTGGCCAGAGAGAGAAATGTACAGATTTTAATTCCAGCTGTCCCCACAAATCAAAATAATGCCACTGACCGCCTGCTGGTGTATGCTGCAGGTCATAGGAAACTTGGACCTGTCATGATTTTGTAGGGTTTTTCCAGCAGAAACCCCTGCCAGCAGGAGTTAACTGGCATAAAGTCTGTTGTACAATGTGGCTTCAATTGTAATACTGCATATTCTGGCGTATAAGACGACACCCCCCAACTTTTCCAATTAAAATATAGAGTTTGGGATATACCCGCCGTATAAGAAGACGACACCCAGTGTATAAGACGACCCCCGACTTTTGAGAAGATTTTCCTGGGTTAAAAAAGTAGTTTTATACACCAGAATATACTGTAGTAGCGTGTGGAACTACAGCATAGGTTCTGTGGTGCCAATGTCACAGTTGCTCATGACAGCTAAGTATCTTTTAACTGTATAAGAACATAAACCAGTGGAAGAGGCAGTGATAGCTACTAAATATTAAGTACAATAAAAAACCAGTTTTGAGGTGTTATGTACACATGCACCCAAGAAGAAGAAGGAAGGAGGAAGGAGGAAGGAGGAGTAGGAGAAGGAGAAGGAGAAGAAGGAGGAGGAGGAGGAGGAGGAGGAGGAGAAGAAGAAGAAGAAGGAGAAGAGTTGGCTTTTCTACCCCACTTTTCTCACCCATTTAAGGGGACACAAAGTGGCTCACAAAGCTTCAAAACAACAAAATTTTAAAAATAAAATAGAAATAGTTCTCAGTTGTACCTACCGGTTTGTCATTTTCTGCTGGCAGCTCAAACACACATCTAAGTTTTGAGTCCATAAGTTCTTCGGGCTTTGCTTCTTTCCACTAAAAGATGTAAAATTGAAGAAAGCAGACATGTTTAAAAGGTGAGTTACTTACGGCCTTCTCAAAATTATGAAATTTGCTGTCCTAGATTTTCTCTTAATACCCAGACACAAAAGGTGTGCACAAATGCAATTTTTGACATTCGATTCGAAAATCTGAATTCGTACGGATAAAGAAAAATGAATGTCTGGACATTCAAACTGATATGAATACATTCATATCTATTAGTTAGAATATTTAATATGTATCCAGTGGTACGAATCTCATATGCATCTGTATGCATCTTTTCACAAACCATGACTATTACTATGGGATATAAATAATAAATGTGTCAAACAGCCTAAGAGTGGGTAACGAAGGGGCAAACGTGCTTTATCTTAGCAAGTGCAAAGTAATGCACACTGGACTCAAAGCAGCTGACAAAGCTTTCTGCTCTTCTCCCCACAACAGAACACCCTGTGAGGTAGGTGGGGCTGTGAGGGCTCAGAAGAGAGCTGTGACTAGCCCAAGGCCACCCAGCTGGCTTCATGGAGGAGTCTGGAACTAAACCCGGTCTTCCCAGATAAGAGTTTGGCTCCTTAACCACTAGACCACACAGAGGAACTGTTTGCTCCAACACAGGATAAAACATATCACAAATGCCAAATTATTGGGATCATCCCACAGAAGGAGCTTCCATCCTTCCACCAGGCAGCAGGTATAAAATTAAATTGGCTTGTACTGTTGACATTTTTAGTTCTTTGTGCTGTGCGGGTGAATCAGTACAGCATCAAAAATTCTCCACACTTAGATGACTCTTGTACAATTTCATCCAGTTTTAAGGGCATGAAGCCTGCATTAACATACACCAAAATATCTATATAAGCTGTAAGACAGTAAAAGCATACAACTACAGTTGGGATGTGCATGAATATCCTTAACATTTGTTACTCGTACAAATTTGGGCATTCGTACACATATCGGAGGTTATGATATTTGTACGTTGACATTCATACGAATACAAATGTTTCCGACATTCATACAAATAGTTCGGACATCTGTTAAACTGGAGATGTGAGGAAGCGGCTGCGCCAGACATCTGCAACGGATCTAGAGAGCATCTGACATGGAGCATATTAAAAGTGAATTCAGAGCGGATTTGTTATGGCTGTTGGGCACCCAGGAGAGGGCCTTCTCAGTAATGGCCCCCAGGCTGTGGAATTGTCTCCCCCTTGAGGTGTGTCGGGCTCCTTCTCTGTTCATGTTCAGGAAGAAAGTGAAGACGCATCTCTTTACTCAGGCCTTTGGATAAATGTCAGCTATGCTTCCCCCACTGTAAACACCATTTTTTAAATTGATATATATTGGATTTTAGATGTTGTGATGGTTTTTATTGTTCTATTATATATGATGTGGTGGATTTTAAGGTTGTTACCTGCCCAGAGACCTTTGGGTATAGGGCAGGATATATATATCAATCAAATGTGCACATCCCTAAACTATAGCTGAATTTCAATTTTTTGTTTTATACTGCTTTTCTTGACATTTTAGCTCTTTAGTATTTAATATCACTGTTTTCATTTTAAGCTGTTTATGTTCACATGTTAAATTTATGCTGTTCCCCACGTCATGACACTGCTTTGCTGCTATTGTATTTTTAAGTAGTTTCATGGTTTATCATTATATGAATGGTAAAACATTCTAAACCACCTGGAAAAGTTAAATCCCTAAAAGTACCTTTAAGTACTGAAATAAATACTATAAACAAACAGCTGGTACCACTCAATGGTTGTACATTATTTCTTCACTTTTCCTTCCTCCTCCAAAGAGCGTTTTGTAAAGCTCTCTTTATTAACATCTCCTTCTACCTGCTCTACTATTACTATCCTGCTCCTCAGGAAATCCACTACTCTTTTAAATGTTTTCCAGTTGTGTTCTTTATATACCAGAAAAGAATCACTTTGATAATGGATTTTCAATACTCACTACTGCTTCCATGTCTGAAGTATCAGGGGGTGCAAACATGGACTGAACCATGAACTTGTGTTTACTTTTCTCATTAGGATCGTAATCAAACGGCTGTAGCATCACTGAAAAGAAAAAGTAATCACTACATTAGAAAGACAGCATTTACCTTCATCTACATATTACTTTCCCTGACAATACTACTGCATTTTTTCTGGACTTTTCTCAAGGTAATTTAAGTAAATAGCCTGCAAAAAGGCATACACATACTCAAAAACTTGATACTTAAGAGGAGCCCTGCTGGATCAGGCCACAGCCCATCTAGTCCAGCATCCCGTTGCACACAATGGCCTACCAAATGCTCATGGGCATCTCAAGTAGAGACAAGGACAAACCTTTTCCTGCTCTCGAATACTTGGTGAAACCAAGATCCCAAGCTGCTCTGGAAATACTTAACAGACTTGTTGGAATTCTACGCCAAAAGCAGTGTCTTGGTGACAATGCCACGGAACCGTCCCAACTTTAGAAATTATGCCAGATTAAGCGTTAAAGTAGAATGTTGTATCAAAGCAACTGAACAAGGGGACATTAAGACACCAAAAAGAGCCACCAGCAGATTCAGCATAGCAGGGTCATTCAAAGCTAACACGTCACAGAAATGGACAGAATGAATTTCACCGAACTGACCCTAGCACATGTAATTTTCCAAGCTGTCTACTATCAGGGTGATATTGCTGAAACAGAAGCAAGATGATATTTGGGGAGTGGAAATTATCTATTTAAAGGAAAAAAGGCATCTTTAAGAACACAGATTAGGGCCAGGAATATTTGGACATGTAGGTTTTGCCTTTGTCTTCCGCTTGAGAATGCCCAGAAGCAAATGGTGAGTCGCTAAGTGAGACAGAATGCTGAACAAGATGGACTGGGGCCTGATCTAGCAAGGCTCCTCTTACATAATTATGTTCTTAAAATTTCTGCAGGTCAACACCACCCATCTCCATCTGTTCAGGAGACTCTTGGGTATGTTCCACAGCAAACTTTCTGTTGGTAAGTCATGCCCTGAATCAGCTATAATGCGCATATGTTTCTGGATAGAGAAGGACTGGCCACAGTAAACCATAGTCCAGACTGGACCACTGTAGGGTGTTCTCTATGTAGGGCTGATCTTCAGGATGCTTCAAAAACTACAGGTGGTGTAGAACGCAACAGTGAGGCTACTGAGTGGAACTATATGCTGGATGCACATCATTTCAGTCCTAAAAGAAATGCATTGTCTGCCTTTTGGCAGCTGAGCCCAGTTCAAGGTATCAATATTAACATAAAAGTCCTTAAATGAAATATCTGAAGGATTACCTCCTCCCATACAGGGTCTGCCCATGTTTTAAGATCTATCAGTGAAGCCCCAGTTAAAGGGGTAGGGATGCACCAGACAATCTTTTCAGTGGTAGCCCCCAGATAATGGAACAGTTTCCCACCAGAGGTGTGTCAGGCTCCTTCACTGTATTCATTCAGATGTCTGGTAAAGGGATGCTTCATCCTCAAAGCCTTTGGTTAAACCAGGCAGTTTATCCTGTCCACCACAGAACTATAATTTTAAATTTAATTTTTTTTAAATTTAAATTTGTTTTAACCTTGTTCTGCATTGGCTTTTAATTGTTATAATCTGCCCTAAGACCATGTGATACAGGGCAGGATAGAAATGTAAAAAATAAGTATTTTCCTGGTTTCTTAACATCATTACATCAAAAAATATGGCAAATATAATCAACAACTTAAATCAAAAACAATTCTTTCCCCAAAACAATTTACGTAAGTCAAAAATATATTACATATTACAATACATAAAAACATTATATTATATAAAAGGTTTTTTTAAAAAAAAAACTTGTTACAATTAAATTCATACGACAGATTCATGCATTGGAACAGGATTGTTCAAACTATGGCCCTTAGGCATTCCTCAGCCATAGCTCCTACCATTCCTTGTTTAAAAGGAAATGTTAACTACACCCTACCACACTTCTTTGTTTTTTGCAACTTCCAGATGTTCTTTCCATGGTAGAGAGCAAGGGTGTTCCCTAAGTATACTTGGAGCACAGAATGGAGTCAAAAAGATCACTCTAAAGCCTAAATAAGCACACCAGAGAACCTTCTCGATTTCCCCCATCTACTTGCATTTCAAGAAAACCAATTACTTAGATCTTATGCTGCCAACATCTATAGCTCATACTTATGAATACTGAAAGATTAGAAGGCCTGCAGATTTCCCTGTTGATTTTCTAAAGTCTTGGCCACTGTAATATTTAAAAAGTAGTTACTAGAGATGTGCTGAAAATGCTTCTGCCTGATTCAATTCAAGAACTCAAACCAAGCACCAATACAACCGTTCATTCAAAAACATATAACTACCTGGCCCATTTGATTAAATTCTGAAGTTCAGCTTGCCCTGCAGGCAGGAATTTCATGCCTGTCTCTGCCTTCTGGTAGCAGAGAACTTGGGATTCCCCAAGGGGCCAAGCACACAAGTGTGTGCAGTTCCCTTCCTTGAACTCCTCAAATGGACAACTGCATTCAAAGCCTTCTGGGAAGGAAGTCATACATATCTGTGCACCTGGTTTTCTGGGAGAACTTGGGAATCCTCTTCAAGAAAGCACAGGGCAACTGTATGCAGCCTGAATGGAGCTTCAGAGGATCACACAGGTAGTGGTTAGTAACCTGGCGAGGCCAGGCCGTTTGGTCTGACACATGCCTTACAGCATATGAGGCAGGCATGAGGAGAGAAGGGGAGAGATTGAACTGGACAAACTATTTCTTTGTGAACCTTCGGAGGTTGTCCTTTTAAGACTGAATTCCTGAACTGGAGTTCTTAACCAGGATCCAGGGACCCCAAGGGGTCAGTAAAAAAATTTCATGGGGTCCGGGAGCTTGAACTGGGGAAAAAAATCAGCTTGTTATCTTTATAAAACCTATCTGCAGCTATATTCTGAGGAGTCCACGGTTGTCACCTGACTGGCAAATGGGTTGATGGAACAAAAAAGGTTAAAAACCCCTGCCCTAGACCTTACACAGGGCTAGTAGTAAACATTATGCTCCCCCTCCCCCAATGTTCACAGTGAAGCAGTCTGGTACATCTCTAGCAGTAACAATTCTCAATGCTAGTCTTTCTTGCCATTAGATACTGTGAATTGGTTATTGTTTTTACTGTGTGCTTCTTTATATATTTTTTCATTAACTGTCCTGAAATACTTTATGTAAGATGATACATTGACATGTTTTTAATTTTCATCATTGTGAGCAGTCTAACATTGTATCTCAGCCAGACGAAAATAAGTATTTTGAAAAATACAATTATGTGGTTCAGTTTCAGGACGCTTTCCCCAAAAAAGCGAAAGATCCCTGCAGAAATCTAGGATACTAATGTATCTATCTACAAAATGCTTAATCTTCCATGCATACTGATACAGGTTAAACAAAGGGAGTGACTTCTACTTTGACATCACCATCAAGAGCCTAGATAATAATTGCATAAATACGAATAAAGTCCATATAATAATTTTTGTTCTTTGATCAGTCCTTTATCATAATTCTTTCATTTGCATTACTATAGCTAATAATATATTTAAATATATTTTCCCAAGGTGAGGCTCATCCACTACATTCCAGATGTGCTGACCCCTGCAATTTCCCCAAATATAGGAAACTCAACTGTACAACATACACCATATAAACCAATAGAAGACAGCTAAAAATATCAAACTGGTATTGTTCTATAACATATTTATACCAGTTCTTAAGAGACCATTTATTTCCAGTCTTCCATTCCATAACTAATGCAGCTTGTGTCAGTAATAACAATCTAATACATAGTATTGAGTGCCCCTATATCTTGGTTCCTGAAATCATAGAGTTGGAAAGGACCTCTAGGGTCAGAGTCCAACCCTCTGCTCAATGCAGGATTTCCTAAACCATCCCAGACAGATGTAGGACCAGCCTCTGCTTGAAGACCTCCAGCAAAGGAGAACTCACTATCTCTTGTGGCAATCTATTCCACTGACTGATATCTATATTGACTCCCTTGAAGTTTCATACCATTGTTTCTAGTCCTCCCATCGTGTGCATGTGAGAATAGGGACAATCCCTCTGCACTGTGACAGCCCTTCAGATATTTGAAGACTGCTATCATGTCTCCTCTCAGTCTCCTCTTCTGTAGGCTAAACATTCCTAGATCCTACAATCTTTCATTGTAGGACATTGCTTCCAGACCACTAATCATTTTAGTAGCCCTCCTTTGGGCTTGCTCTAGTTTGTCACTGTCTTTTTTGAACTGGGGTGCCCAGTACTCTTGCAACCCCCAATTTGTTTTGAGCTTTGGCCTTTCTGATATTTATCCTGCAGCTTCAGCAGCTCGCATTATATTCTTCTTTAGATATGTCCTCCTTCTTCCATTTCTTAAACATTCCTTTTGTTCTTTTTAGCTGGTTACTGTGCTTTGAGTTCATCCACCCTGGTCTCTTCAGTTGTTTCCTGTTCTTTCTTCTTTTGAGAATTGTTAAGGATTGTGCCTCCAAAATCTTTTGCAAAATTTCCCAACCTTCTTGGACATTTTTTGCCCTTTAAGACATCCAGCCAATTTATAATTTGCACCCTCGTTCTGAGTTAATCAAAATCTGCCCTTCTGAAGTCCAATCTTGAAGTCTGAGTCGTCCTAGGTTTCCTTCATTACCCAAAATTCAATGATAGCATGGTTGCTGCCTCCCAGGGTCCCAGTTGCCCTTATTTCCTCAACCATTTCAGATCCAAGATAGTAGATACCCTTGTATTTTCCTCATTCTTTTGGCAGATGCAGTTAATGACGAGCGAGGATAATAATTTACTGGACCTGTGACTTTTGCCTGAGAGAGATTTCCAACAAATGTCTG
>MTQE01003428.1:31897021-31910956 GCA_014337955.1 Aspidoscelis marmoratus | reverse complement strand
CGTGTGTGACGGGAGGCTGGACTAGATGAGCTGTGGCCTGATCCAGCAGGACACCTCTTATGTTCTTATGACTTCTAAAGATTTTCTATTTTCTTCGCTTAAATCACTTTGAAGAGCTTCTTCTGTTTTGTTGAGGAAGTCCTCACTTTCCCTAATAAGTTTCAACATAGATACTCTCTCCTCAGGATCTCGTACTTTCTCTTCCAACAGAGGAACAAGCTTGCACTTGTGGCAGGTGTAGTGCAGGTTACATACGTTGCTGCTAACTATAAAGCTCCTCTCCTGTTCCATTTTTTTTCTAGTGTGTCTAGTTGATACTTTGTGTTTTTAATTGTCTTTTAATATGTTTTAATCTGTATTTATTCTTAATATGTTTTAAAATATGTTGTTTGATCCGTTGTTACCCGCCCAGAGACCTTCGGGTATGGGGCGGGATAGAAATGGAAATAAATAAATAAATGAACAACTAAGCAGAAGAAAGCTTATAAAAATTAAAGTTCACACACTGTTAGGCACATGGTCCTCCAGTTGCTTGCAGTGAGGTTCCTCACCGTTTTCCTCCTAGTCACAGTGACTCTCTGCCTTCTTCCCAAAATGCATTGGGGTTCTATGCAAATTACCCCTGCAGATCAGGCTCCATCCTCCAGTTGCTTGCAGAAAGGTTCCTCCCTGCCTTCCTCCCAGAATGCTTGGGGTTCTATGTAAATTACCCCTGCAGATGAGGCTCCACCCTCTGGTTGCTTGCAGTGAGATTCCTCCCCTTTCCTCCTAGTCGTAGTGACTCTCTGCCTTCCTCCCAGAATGCACACAGACCTGCCCAAGTATTAAGATCACAAGATGAAGGCTTTCTCATAGTCTTATTACTCTCAGATGTGTGTGGGACAGTTTAACGAGAGAAGGCTTTTGGGGAGGGGGTCTCCCAAAGTTGGAACAGCCTGCTATTGGGGGTACACCAGGCACTAAGGAGCTAAGGGAGGGAGGGAGGGTTATATTTCAAGAATGTTTAGACTTTTATGGTTTCTCCTCCCCCCCCCTTTTTTTTTTGCTGTGATCATTTCTTAGACTTTTGAAAGGATGGGAGAAAATTACTCAAATAAATAAAATTACCCAAAGTGGTAAAAAAGGTAAGCACTAAAATTTAGTAATGGACGTTCCTCCATTGGGCCTTAATACTTTTGCTATGTGAAAATAGCATGCAGTAACACTGCTGCAGGCAGCCAATGTAAGTCACAGCCAATGCTGAGAAAGAGAACTCTGCAACTATGTAAGAGTGCAGACAGACTAAGCTGTTGCCACTAGCAACAGACCACCTTTTAGTAGAGCAAAGGTAACTTCTTGGCTTTGAACTGTCTAATTATCATTGCACACTCATTCACACAGGACATCATCCAGTTCTCTCCAGAGTTCACTTTAATGTCCAACCATCAATCTCTATTAGAATGCAGATACCATCACCCTGCTTATTCTCAACCTTACTGCCCTTGTTGCACTTGCATAGTCAAAACACCCATGTTCTTTTTTATGGTTAATGCAATCAGGGTTTATGGAACATTGTTATCCCATCTATGGCTGCCTTCAGACAAGGCGTAAAACCCAGGATTATCTCCGGGATGCATTTGGACTGTCACATGTTTGTGGCAATATAATGGCGATACCTCACAATATCATTATTTAGGCCAGTGATGGCGAACCTTTTGAGCTTGATGTGTCAAAATTCACAAGAAAACCTAGCTAAACCTGGGTGCTGTGTCACATCTAGAAATATCCATACTTTTGTGATATTTGTAGCTCTAGTAAAAAGTTATATTTTTGATATATGTATTTTATTAAAAGCAAAAACAATTCTTTACATTAGTGACTTTTGTTGCTGAATTTCATTTGCTAAATCTTCAATTGAAAGTTGGTATTTCATACACTTCAAACAAGCAAGCACTACATGCCCAGGTGGCAGGGTGACCATGTGTGTCACCCAAAAGGGCTAGGCGTATCACCTCTCTGACACGCGTGCCATAGGTTGGCCATCACTGATTTAGGCAAACCCAACAACTCCGAACCTGGGTTTCACTATAAAACAAAATGACTAAGCTTGTCTGGATGACAATGCCGACAATCTGCCATTTTGGAAATAGTCACTATGCATCCATGGGGCCAAACTGCACTCAAAATGGCGACCATTCATGCACATGGGGCAGGAACTGTGCTGGCAACATCATGAGAACAAGTGCCCAGACCAAGTAGGTTCTTTTGCACTGATTCTGGAAATGCTTCCTTTAATATTTAGCCACTGTCTGGAGGGAGCCTATATTAATGTTTTACCCGAGTGTTCAGATGCATTATACATCCACAATTTCTGCTAAAGTTTACCTCAGTTTCATAACAGAAGGCACAAGCCTGCTTTTTAGTGTACAGATTCTGTAAGTTATTTGCATTTATTATTTTTAGAGGCACCCTGGCTGACCCTTCATCTCAGAAGCAGTACCTAAGGCACCCATTCTATAAGTAAATGATGCACTTGTCCTCCATGAATCTGTCAAACCCTTTATTAAAATTATCCAGAATAGTGGTTGTCATCGCCTTTTCAGGTAGTAAACTCCATAGGCTGATTGGTCCTAACTCTCTTACCCATCAGCTTCAGAGAGTGCCTCCTAGTGCTAGTATTGTACAGTAGACAATAATTATTATTCTCTAAATTCCTTTCCCCCCTTTGTGGATTTATATACTTCAGTTAGGTCCCCTCTTAAATGTTGTCTTTCAAGGCCGCCTAGGCCTAAACAGTGCAACCTGATTTCATAGAGGAGGTGTTCCAGCCCTTTGATCTGTACTTTCTCCAAAACCTCATGGTCCCTTTCCTGGTCTGTCACAGAAATATCTGACCCCATCTGGTTATAGGTGTAATTGCAATATGTTTTTTGCCTCAGTGGGCATCACTTTGCATTTACCACACTGAAACTTTTCAAAACATCTTTCAATTTTTAACTACTCTGAATAATTTAGTCACACTCACAGACTTTGCTATCTCACTACTCAACCCTCTTTCTCGCCCATTTATGAATAAATTAAAAAGTACAGATCATACTACTGAACCTTGGCTGACCCCCCTTTTCACCTCCCTTCACTCTGACAACTGGCCATTTAATACTACTAAGTGTAGATGGCTTTAAGGTAGGGTTAGACAAATTTATGTACGAAAGATGTATCAATGGCTACCAGAATGAATGTGTAGGTACATCTTTCGGGGGGGGGGAGCAGAACGCTTCTATGGCCATTTGCTGGGATTCAAGAGCAGGAAAAGGTTTGTCTTTGCCTCTGCTTAAGATGCCCATGAGCGTTTGGTGGGGCACTGTGTGTGATGGGATGCTGGGCTAGATGGGCTGTGGCGTGATCCAGCAGGGCTTCTCTTATGTTCTTGTCCTTTAGCCAGTTACCAATCAAGGGCAGTACCTGTACTCTGATTCCATGACTGATGAGTTTATTCAAGGCCCTTTAGTGAAGACCTTTATCAAAAGCCTTCTGAATGTCCACATGGAGAATGTTGACTGGATGACCTTTACTGTATGCTTATTGGCACCACTAAACTATTTTAGCAGGTTAGTAAGGCATGATCTACCTTTGCAGAAGTCATTCTGATTTACCTTCAGTAATGCTTCTCCCTCTATGTGTGCACTAATGTTATCTTTAAGCATGCTTCTCATCACCTTACCTGGAACTGATTTAAGTCTGGAATTTCCTGGATCATCCCAGGATCCTTTCTTGCAAAGAATTCATTTAGGCCCTCTGAAATTTCCATAACTTCTTTAAATTTCCTTTCCTATCCAGTGTCACCTTTACCTGACATATACTTGAAGATATTAATCAGTTAGATTTACTGCAGTTCAAAGAAAAATGTTCAAACAGGTGAATTAGGTACATAGGGTAATACAGAATCTCCAGTTATAAGCATATTAAAATCAGATAAAATAATCTTTTTCCTCACTATAATAGCACTTCCACTGCATTTTAATGATTTTAGCTCCTCAAAACCCTTCTCAGCATTCCTGATTGCTGCCTTGAATTTGTTCTTCCTGAATTCATGTTCCTCATTGTTCTCCTCATTTGAGCAAACTTTTCATTATCTAGATTTTTCTTCTAGAATTTTCTTGCTTTCAATGACTTCTTGTACTACCACAATTGTAAGTCTCACTGGTGTCCTCTCAGATTTGGCTGTGCCCTTGATTCTTTTAGGTTAGCATTTTAACCAAGTTTCCATTATTGTGGTTATACTATCCATGCATTTTTGAATGAGTGGACTCTTCTAACTTCCTCTTTCAATTTCCTTTTTAATAGTTTCTTCATTTTAGTGAAGTTTCTTTTATGAAAGTTTAAGGTCCCTGTGTCAGATTTTTTTCGGGCAACTTAATGTTTTTATCTATAATTCTCAACTTCTGAGGAGGAGGAGGAGAGTTGGCTTTTCTACCTTGCCTTTCTCACCCATTTAAGGGGACTCAAAGTGGCTGATAAAGTTTTCTATTCTTCTCCCCACAACAGACACCCTGTAAGGTGGGTGGGGCTGTGAGAACTCAGAAGAGAGCTGTGATGAGCCCAAGGTCACCCAGCTGGCTTCGTGGGGGAGTGCAGAATCAATCCTGGTATTCCCAGATAAGAGTCCGGCTCCCTAACCACTAGGTATAATGTTATTATTAATTTGTTATTCCTTATAATTTATATTATGTAACCTTTTCCTTATTGGGTGGATTTGGAAGGGGCTTGAAACAAACTTATTTTTTTCATTTTAGCCTTAAAAGAGCAATACATTGACTTTCATTATAAGGTCAATCTTGGAACTCATTAGTGCCTTCCTCCATGATGGAAGATACCACAAGAGAGTGAGATTGGCGTGAGGTAACAGAATTCACAATAATTCACACCAAGAGAGAGGAGAGAAGAAAGCCCGATAAGTTTTGGACAAGATGGAAAACACAACCTAAATTAGGATCACGTGTCAATACATATTTACTTATTCTCCATTCAGCTATTTTTTCATAGCCACATAGTATTTTTGACTGAGATTCTTAAATTTAAAACACTTTCTTTTTTTTTGCAGTGGTAAACATGCCATTCATACTGCACCATTTTCAGTCACATACCCAGAAAGATTATGGCACCTATAACCACCCCTCCATGGCTGATGGGAGATTGTCCATCCTGCCCTTCCATTTGCAAATGCAAAGGACAAAACTGAGTTATAACCCAATTAAACAGTACGTACAACAGGCATGTTAGTAGCACCAAAGTTGATAACCTCTATGGCCTGGATAAGCTCATCTTTAGCTGAATTTCAAAGCAGCATGCTTCTCCTGTCTATTCAAAGGTATTTCCTGTCCTATCCCTTATCTTGGATATGTGATCTTTTCTTCAATTTCAGAGGAGATCCAGGCGTCACTTCAGAGCCTGTATGTTAAATCAGACACCTGTTTTTCACTGAGAAGTTAACATACGATTTCAAAGTAGCACTACAGCATCTTTGGCAAAGTCGGGAACAACCCTGGGACACAAAGGCTTCAGCTTAAGTTGAAGGAGGAAGCTTAAGTGAGCCAGTTTGGTCTAGTGTTTTAAGGAGCCGAACTCTTATCTGAGAAGACCGGCTTTGATTCCACACTCCTCCATGAAGCCAGCTGGGTGACCCTGGGCTAGTCACAGCTCTCTTCTGAGCTCTCACAGCCCCCTTACCTCACAGGGTGTTCTGTTGTGGGAAGAATAATAGAAAGCTTTGTCAGCTGCTTTGAGTCCCCTTAAATGGATGAGAAAAGCAGTATAGAAAAGCCAAATCTTCTTCTTCAACTGCTGTAGCCATTTTGCTCTACTCCCTTATATACATATAATGCTTGGGAGTGACCGCCCCATTCTTTCTCATAAATAACAAGCATAATTGCTAGGAGACACCAGACAAAGCAAGCAAGATGTTGCTGGCTGGGGCAACATCCTGAGCTGCAGAGAAACAGGTATGTGTGCATTCAAGTCAAAACCAGTTCAAGTCAAAATGCCAGCTTTTAGTTTAAAACGCTCCTCAGAGCAACCAGTAACTAATCAATAATAAAAGGTGCCAATGCAAAACAATGATTGCTCACCTAGGTTTCAGCTTTATGTGACCCAGAAGGGGACTCAAAGCGGCTGACAAAGCTTTTCTATTCTTTTCTCCACAACATAACACCCTGTGAGCTGGGAGTGGGGCTGTGAGAGCTCAGAAGAGAGCTGTGACTAGCCCAAGGTGACCCAACTGGCTTCATGGAGGAGGGTGGAATCAAACCTAGTATTCCCAGATAAGAGTCCATCTTCTTAACCACTACACCAAACTGGCTCACAGTTAAAGAATCTTTATTCACTAGTGATGGTTATATGTTCTCTCAAAGGTAGGGCCAATAAATCTATTGCATCTTAAAGACTACCTGACTCTCCTCATGTAGGCACATAAACCTTGATTCTGGCTTGTGTGGGGACAGGACTAGAGTCAATGAAACATAGCTACCTTTCCTAGTTCAGTATAGGGCACTATGCATGAACTCAGTTGTACCCACCTACAACAGAGATGGCAGGTAATACAAAAAGGGCTATGGTCTTCCCACCCAAATTGGATCCTCTATGTTTGTGCAGGTAACTTTCAACGATGAGGAACAAAACAGGGCTCTTACAGCGAGCCTGAATTTTCCATAGATACACTCAACAAACTCTTCAAGCGAGTATCCTCTGTAGCTGAACAGTAATACTGACGCATGAGAGAGCTGTAACTCTATAAAAATTCAAAGACACAAAAAGCTTTTAGAATTTACTCTGAGATGTATTTCACCCCTACCTCAAATAAGTTCATTGAGCTAGGTGAAATAAGAGGAACCCTGTCGCATCAGGCCACAGCCCATCAAGTCCAGCATCCTGTCTCACACATTGGCACACCAATTACTTCCGGGCATCTGAAGCACGAAGACAAAGGCAAAACCTTCACCTGTTCTTGATTTCCTGCCTTTAGAAGCATCCTGTCTGTCCCTCCAACCTGGAGGCAGTACCTAAGCCTCCAGGTAGACACTTATGCACCTGTCCTCCATGAACCTGCCTAACCCTTTCACCAACAGCTCTGGTAGTAAATTCCATAGTGAAGATCAGGAATTTTTAGCAGCACCAAACCGATGTTTATTAAGGATGCCATTTCCACTGCTACAATATGCAACAGAACAGCATATGGTTTAGGACTTTTAAATCTCTTAGGTCATGATCACAGGTAAAAATAAAGCAGCTTGAAAGCACTTCAGACAGCAACATGTGGTCCTCGTGTTCTCATTCCATCTCTGAGGCTTTTCTAGCCTATAACATTCATGAAAAAGGAGAGGGGGCAAACTGGGATATAAATGATCTCAAATTCAAACCTCAGGGATGGTTTTTTTTTACAGCAAACAACCACAGACAGATTTTCAGAAGATCATTCGTGTATCATTTATATGTTACATTTATACGACCCTTCACAAAATAAGGCAAATGAGATTTAATCAAAGCTCCAGCAGGGCTGGGTGTTACTTGGTTTCCTGCCCAAGTTTTCTACCTACAAAACAGATAAAACTTCAAGAATGTCACACAGAGCACAACTGTTTATAAACCCCCTCCCCAGCACTTCAAAAAGAATTAAACTGTGTTTCTAGGAAATGACTATGAACATGCCTTTTATGGCTGATAAAAGAGTGAAATGGAAAACAATCATGGAAGAACAGCAACATAACATTTTGTTGCATGAGAAACCAGTTTCTTTTTTCTCTGATCTGCAGCACTTTCTACGTAGTCCTAGAGGACATAGGATCTCACTCCCCTTCTAAATGTTTTAAGAATTATCCTTCTATCTCCCCTAATGTTTACACTTTCTGTACCTCCCCCTCCTCAACCTTCAGCCTTTTAATGATGTCCCATTTGCTGAATTCCAAGTAGCTCTATCCATTATTCCCATTTTTTTTTGTCAAATACATCCCAAGCCTTACTAAGACGACAATTACAGCTTAAACATCACAGTGAAACACTGTGAAAGGGAAAATGGCTGAGTTAAGCAACTGAACAACAAATCACCAGAACATGCAGGGATATGCTGACAGTGCTGTAACGTACACACTGGCAATTTCCTAAGAAACTGATGTATATGGGCACGTAACAGAGTCCAAAGGCTTTCAGCAATTTCCTATTCAGTAGGGACAGCTATACTGAAGTGAGAACAAAGAACTAACAGTGAGCTGCATTTCTAAACACATCATCTAAATTTACTGCCGAGCTCCTGCTTGCTAACTGTGAAGCTGCTAAAGAATTGCCATGCCTGACAATTTAACTTAGTTCAGACTGAGCACGTAGCGTTGAAGATGACCCCTAAACACAAAATCTTCAACATGAGTCAAGCTACAGAATATTCACATGCTACCTCCTGTTAACATGACAATGAACAAGCATTGTAATAACACTGGATGCCACATTATTAGGTGTAGTACAATCAAACGAGAGCCCACCTATACCCATAGACATATGCCAGGTTCCTGTATCAATACTAGCCATTTTACATGCCAAATGCTCCAAATTAGCAGCTGATCATGGGACAATGTGATTTTCCTTCTTGCCTGCTTTCCCAGAATTCCTAACCATACTTAAAACTGAGCAAAATTTTAATTTCATGCTCAAAATCTGAAACGTTCTTCCTGTCAGGCAGGGCTAGCTGCCTGCCATAATATTTGAATATAAGATCTCTGCCACCTACGTGATTCTGTATAGATGTATATAGTAGCTGCCTGTTTTTTGGAAGTAACAGTTGACTCCCCCCTCCTTGCGTGGGTCAAGTGATACATTTTGGCTCCAAGTTTAAAATGGGTTTTGAAAAATAATTGTTCATTGGTTGAAGGCTGAACCCCGCCCAGCTATGAAACATATAAATATGCTGGGCTTTCTAAGTTGCTCCCAACAAGAAATGCCCTAATGCTGAGCTGAAACAAATCACTGTTCATCTTTTTAAAGAAAGAGTCTCGTGGTTATCCTTTGCCAGCCTGACACTTCCCTTCCTTTGTCATTCCACAGCTAGAAGCGCTGCTAAAAAGTTAAGAATCTTATTACACGTCCCTAAAGTGGACTCTTTAACAAAAATAGAACTTATATTGTAACCTACTTTTAGGGTGTGTCCAGACTGGGAGATACTGAGCATTCTGATGCACAGTCAGTGCGTGGTCGTCATACCTGATGCCTGATACTTCATAGTGCTACTTCCAATTTACCTACTGCAGAACAATGAGCACTCGCTCTGCACTATCAGGTAAATTCGAAGTTCCCCAGTGTCCTAACAGGACAGCAAGAAACAGTCAATGGGAGCCAAGACTGCAGCTCAGCTCCCATTGGCTATCCCATCCCATGTGACATGCGCCATGGAAGTATTGCAGCTGCACAGGAAGAAGCTGCGGGCCTCTCTTTGGAGTGGGGACAACGCCGTGACTTCACAGCCAGGTAAGCTGCAATTTTTTATATAACTGCTGATTTTTATCCACTAGTCTGGAAGGGACCTTCTGTTGTACTAAAATTGAAAATAGACTGCAGTATCATCTCTTAGGGTCTTTTTTGAACGTACCTTGGTGGTGAAAGTGGGGAATACTATGGCACAGTGCATGTGCAGTTTGCGAGAAGTGGCTCCCTCCATGGCTGAGTTCCCCCAGTGCGTATAGGTGTAGAGCAGTTAAAACCACTCCATACCTATACTACTGGCTGTGCTGGGATAAACTGGCACGCTCCATTTGCACCTCTTCTGGCAGAAAGAAGTAAGGAAAAGTGCAAAAACCACTGTAGCCATTGTCTATTCCTAACTCCATGCAATAAGAATACGCAGAGGCATTTTAGGTGGTCATTCCACACAGTATTAGAAACTCCTCTCCCTAAAAATCTTGCCCTAGTCCAAGCAATTTCCTACAAGAATGTTTTTGTTTTAAACCTTATTTCAGACTGGCTTCACCAGCTGTGGTCCAGCTGAGAGAAGAAAAGCGGCTGTAGTTGAAACTTTAAGAACTTGAAATTCACAACAGCTTTTATTTGGATGCTTTATTATTCAAAAAATATTTCATAGTCTTAGCTATATGCCCTTGAGGGGTGTCACAGGGTAAAAAGTGAACAAGCATGAATTAGAACATGATTTTATTGAAAGTTACGTGAGAAATAAAGGTCACTAGCTCAAGAATCATTTTGGAACAAGCTCTTCAGAAATATAATATGTGTGGGAAAATAATGAATTTAAGAAGCAGAAGTTAACTGGTAAACATTGAGTGTCACTAAAAGTACCCATTAAGTACCCATTTATGGGTATTTAATGGCATTTTTGTACCCATTAACCACTGAAAATGGCTGTCAGACTTAACCATAGAGCAGTTTGTCTTAAGCTATACAGGTTAGCAGCAGGGATGTGTAAGAATATTCGAAACACTTGTTATTCGATCAAATTCAGCTGATCGAATTCGAATAGAATGTCCAGACATTTGTTTTTAATATTCAAACATATTCAAATATTTTGAATCATTCATACAAATAATTTGGATATTCGTATGTGTATGGGTACGTATGCATTGCTAACGCAACTTATTTGTATCTTTACACACATCTGTACGGATACATATGGGATGAAAACAGGATGCATACGGATACATACAGATGTTGTTGACATTCATATCATCAAATACGTATCGAATATTTGTATGAATAGATACAAATGTATACTAATCGGTTTGAATTTTAATACATTTAGGTTTCTTCTGTATTCGTACAAATTTGAATATTCAATTTGAATAAAATGTCAAAAATTGCATTCGTGGACACCCCTAGTAAGTCCACATTTTACTTTTAGTTCTTTAAATGCACAAGTGAGTGATTCAGTTTGCTGATAATTAAATGTCATAACATTTTAAAGTGACATCTCATGAGCAAGCACTTGGAAGCCATAGCTTGAATTTAGCTCCAAAGCTACATGGGAGAATGGCATTACTGCATAATAAAATCTTGGATTCTAAAGATCTCAACTTCCTTCACGTTTCTACACTCCACTAAAAATTCATTTAGAAACTGAAAATACTTAATGGGTACTTAATGGGTACTTCTAGTGACAGTGGAAAAACACCCTTAGTTGTAGCACAGGATTTAATCTTTCACCCATAAAGGTTAAGTGTTGAACACAATTCAGTCTAGGAGCAAATGCTGTTTTTAATTGGCATCATCAGGTCATACTGCCTAGACATACCTGAAAGTGCCACATGCAGATTCATAGGGCTTCTTTGAAGTTTACAGTGCACAGCAAATTCTGGAGTATATCAGACCACTGATGATCTGCCATGAATTCTGGATCTACGGAACTGACTTTCAGGTATACTTGTTGGCTTTTTTGTCCCCAGGTGACACACAAAAGGACATTATTTACAATTTAAGTCAATTTTCAGAGTGTTTTCAGAGTGTCCTGGAGAGACTAGAATCCTCTAAGCCAGCGGTTCTCAATCTTTCTAATGCCGCGACCCCTTAATGGAGTACCTCATGTTGTGCAGACCCCCAACCCAGGGGCGGAGCAGCTGGGAGGTGGGAGGGAAGGGCGACGGGAGACTTGTCACGACCCCTCTAAAATGGTAATTCGATCCCCAAAGGGGTCCCAACCCCCAGGTTGAGAACCACTGCTCTAAGCCATGGAAAATACTGTAGTTAACTGTTGTGCATTATGCTGTTTATTTATATGATAAACACACAGTCAACATTTAACGTTTTCTTCCACACTGCATCTTCACATAATCCACTCATTAATTTTTACTATTTTTGTCGATGATCCTGTTTTTTAATATGCCTTTTAACCAATTCTAAAAAAAAATTGGTTTTATATTAACTTTATAATCCGTCCTTTACTCTACTTACTTACTCTACTCTTACAAATTCCTTCCAAACTTTACTTGGAACCAAAAACATCTTGGGACATAGATGGGCCTCTTAAAATAAATGCACATTCTGAAGATGCTACTGCTTTAAGTATTTTGGAATAACTTACCAGAGACGTTAATTGACGTTCCCGCATCTATAATACCACTGTTGGGCCTTACACAATACCTGCGTGGTGCTGTTGTCTTCACTTTAAAACATACATTTCGGTCTGTAGGATTGCCAAGTTTCAGATTTGTGGTGACAACATCTGTGAAGGGGCCTGGTGAAACAATGAAGGCAGCTTTAAAATATTTCCAATGTCATTCACACAACAGCAGAACTATTTAGGCCATCACAGATCCCATGTCATTTACACCTGACCTAGCAAGAAATGCTTTGTTCTCCCACCTGTATTCTAAGGAGGAACAACACCTCACCTCTACAATATCTTAGATTAGGCCATGATTCAATCTGCAGTGAAGGTTATTCACTGAGATTCATGTCTGTTGCATCACAACAGTCCGAATTCAAAGCTGTTATCCATCACACTGACTCACTGCACCAAACATTGAGCTGGCACTCACTCCTAGCTGTATTCAAGTCATTTCACTTCACTCACACACCCATGATGAGAGTCCTGTATTCCAATGGGAACGGGGGAGGCAGTCACTTGAATATGAACACACTATGCCTCTTAACATACCACATGCCCATGCTTTTTTCTAAAATGTAGGTCATTTCTTGGCTAGTGAAACTTGCATCAATCTGTTGGCTTGAGAGAATCCAAAACATCTCAACAGAAAATGGTTCAAGCCATCACTCTACTGGTGGGAGGGCAATTACTGTTTGTTTATTCCTAGAGTCCACTGATAACTCTAGTTCTAATGTCCCTGTTAAACGCACTGGTGCTTACACATGCATTTCAAAAACTGCTACTGCTTATTGGAGGACTTGCTGTTTTTACATAAAGCATTTGCAAATACAATATTCAGTCATGCCTGAACACTGTTGGAAGTAGCTAGGAATGCATTTGGCAATGGAACGGTAAAGGCAGGGTGCAGCACTGTACAAAAGAAGAACTCAGCATGTGTGAAGATCATATACTGAGAAGCACAAGCCTGGCAACATCCATAAGATATCCCACTTCATGCCAGTAAACAACTGGAGTTACATAATATCTGACAACATTATCACAGCGTTGCTAGCAGTTGGTAGTAAACATAAGACACACATCACTCACCCAAAAAGCACCAGTGGCTTTTTTGAACATTCAAAAAAATGTTCTGCTAGATCAAACAGCCCACCCAGTCCAGCACTTTGTTCTTGCAGCAGCTAATCAGATAGAAATGATAACTCATGATCAGGATGCAAGCACAACTACCTTGCCTTGCTTGGTCTCTCAGCAGATGACCTTTAGAAGAACACTACCTATTATTCAGAGGTTAGTCATACAACTCTTGGGACAAGGAGCCTTTGACAGCCCTGCCTTCCAAGAATTTATCTGGACATTTTTTGAAGCCATTCCAGTTGGTGGTCACCACCACATCTGGTAAACTCCACGCTTCAACCCAGGGATTAAGCCATGGAAACTAACTTCCCCCTCTACCCCATCCTGATACTTCCAAGATCCAGAAGAGGTAGTGAGAGCAACCAGCCCAGATAGCTTTAGAAAAGGGTTAGAGAAATTAATGGAAGATAGGTGCATCAATAGTTACTAGGATATCGGCCTAGGTATTGCCTCCAGGTTGGAGATACAGGTAGGATGGCTTTAAAAGCCATTTTCAGGGAGCCGTGAGAAGAATTCCCAGAAAATGCCCAGAAGCAATTGGTGAGCCATTGCATGAGACAGGATGCTAGACTAGATGCGCTGTAGCCCAGACAGACAGAAGAGTTGGCTTTTCTACCCCGCTTTTCTCACCCATTTAATGGGACTCAAGGGGGCTGACAAAGCTTTCTGTTCTTCTCCGCACATCACCCTATGAGGTAGGTTGGGCTGTGAGAGCTCAGAAGAGAGCTGTGACT
>MTQE01003428.1:31883823-31896939 GCA_014337955.1 Aspidoscelis marmoratus | reverse complement strand
TGAGAGCTCAGAAGAGAGCTGTGACTAGTACAAGGTCACCCAGCTGGCTTTGTGGAGGAGGGCGGAATCAAACCCGATATTCCTAGATAAGAGTCTGGCTCCCTAACCACTAGACCAAAGTAGCAGAGCTCCTTTAATGTTCTTAATTTTAGCTTTAATGGGCGATCTCAAAATTTTAGCAAAGGAGGGGGGGAGACTCATCTTCATGTGTTTGAGATAACCAGCACTGTTTTCATGTCTTAAACAGTTAATAGCTTAGCAGTTCCAAGATCAGGAACAGAAGCAATCCACTGGGACTCTTCTACTTAAGCCACATGGAAAAGCTGTTTCAAAATTCAGTGCAGCTTTAAGTCCTGCCATGAAACTTATTTCTATTACAGAGCTTCAGACAACTGTTTCAGTATACCTATCTGCAAACAGCTAATCCCATTCACAGCACACATAACTAAATGCCTTGGAAGCTGACATAAAATGTAATGTGTGAAGCAGCTGTGAAGTCATTATTTTTCAAACAGTGCTAAAGAAGTCTCACTTGTTGCCACAGAGATTGAACACTTTCTATAAATTAATCCCAAAGCCTTAAGAAGTTACGTGTGCGAAACTGACATGCTCAGTATGTACTTCATTTACACTACCAGGTCCACATAGCTAGGAATGAGGTGGCAAATCATATTTTTAGTGTCTCTTTATGTGGAAAATCTACATGCAAACCCCCCCCCCCAATCTAGCCTAGTGAGAGAAAAATGGGCTAAAACCTTTCCGTTGACAGGCTAGCCAGAATATCAGGCAAAGGAGTCAACCACTTGAAATTTTCTGCTGCAATACAGAACTGACTGAAACTAGATTATATTCTGCTTCACTGGGATAAACAGCAGTGACAAAGGGTATGCAAGTGCTAGTTTATGCACTGGAATATTTCCCAGAATCCTCAGAAAAAAGAAGGGGAAATCTGCACCCATCTAACTGTTGTGAACTCCGCTCAGCAAGGCTGGCTGTCAAGGACAAGAGGAATCTCAGTCCCAAATCTCCTGGTGGGCTATAAGTTCCCAACCAGAAGGATCTGAGATAAACAGGTGTGTTTATTGAAACACAAATTAAGCACCACTTGAATCAGGTAGACAAAATGACACTTTATACATGTGCAACAGGAGGCAGTACAAGGGACTGGAGCAACCAAAATCTTGTGAAGTAAAGAGACTGCAAGCCAGATAAACCGGAGGTCATATTTGCTGGATAAGTACTCGAAGGGAGGGGTGTGTATGAGTGCATTTTTGACATTTGATTTGTAACAAATCGAATGTTTGAAATCTGTATTCGTATGAACAGATCACATCTGAATGTGATAAAATTCTATTCGATATGAATCCATCAATAAGAATTCAATATGTATCAGATACGAATGAATACATATCCCATACGTATCCCATACTAATGCATATGTATCAGATATGAACAAATGCGTATCCAATAAGTATCTGTGCTCTGAAAACATCAAATCCGACCTGAATCCACTTTTAATCCCGTCAATCCACATCGAGTACAATCTGGATCCACTGCAGATGTGACTGGTGCTCTGTTTTTGCACACACCCCAATCTAACAACTGTCTGGAAACATTTGTATTCATACAAATGTTAGCATATGAATACCGTAACATTTGATTCATGTACAAATATCTGAATTCGTCCAAATAACAAATGTTACGAATATTCGTACACATCCCTACTAGAAGAACATTCCCCCAGCCTCCCTCAAGAAGGCCAGAGAACAAAAATGGAAGTGAAGAGCTAGTACCTGAATACACTCTCAATTGCATGTTGTTCTTTTGAAGAACACATTTTGTATTCCCTTTTTAGAGAATGTGAAAGGTCCTGAACAGAACAGATAGTGAAATGCCCACCACCAAAAATTAGTAAGCCGACACTTGGAACTTGTTATGCTCCAAGCTCACAGCTTGTGCTCTCTACCATCCAACACCAAACACCATGGGGGCCATTGCTCCCTAAGATGTTTTCTACTACAGTGTTAGACATATCAAATTTCCAGCTTTAAATAGCAGGATATGGAAGGCCTTGTTAGCGCCAGTTATAAATAGCCCCCAGCAAACCATATTACAACCCAGCTTGCAAAATCCACAGTTTCTAAATGGGATGTTGCTATTATGGGGAGAGAGGAAAGGTCAAGAGTTAATGACTTCTCTGGCCATTAACTAAAGGAAGGTACAGACGCTCAGAAGGCAAGTGTGACTTCTGGTTTCAGTAACATTTTCTCCTTTCAGACTATTTTTTCCTCTTGCATTCACCAAAAGCATAGGATTTTATATTTACTGTTTACAAGGAGTTTTACAAAATTTATAGCAGGTAACTGGATTTTAAATAAGCTCCTCTTACGCAACTACTCCCTAGGAAACAAAACAATCCAGCATTATTTCTTTAAAAACTCCAATGTACAACAAATATTCATAAAATTACGAGTGGAAAGAAAGTATCTAGGATTCTTCAGTCATATAACATTAGAAACTGGGGAAGGCAACCTATGAAAATTACTGGACTCCAATGTGGGCTAGAGAGGCCAAGAGGCCACGCTCCCTGTTGGCTGCCGCTTCCGCATTTGATGTAGTGAAGTTCAGTCTAGGTGGCCAAGGGCATATGACTCTGTGGGTCCTTTCTCAATGGTGCACCAAACTGCACCGCTAAAACGGGTCCGCCCCTAGACCAGGAATTTTAGTTCTTGCCTGTTGGAGCTCACACTTCAGAGCGGATCAAGGCCTATCACAGAATGGCCCTATTCCAGGGCAGTTGGACCACTCCAGATAGAGCAGTTCCAGCTGGGCCACTCCCTACATGAAAGTGCAGAAACAGATAACTGCTAGTTTAAAATGCTACCTCAGTGTTTAAAACAAAAGCATTACTTTGATACTAGGGACAAATGAAAGGAGGCCTGATTCTTTATGACGTATCCATGACCAGGTTTCCCAAGTCCAAAGCTGAACTATGAACATGGCATAATCACCCCAAAAACATAAGTGGGATGTGAAATTTACTATTAGTCTCACTTATCAAGGCTGGCCTGAGTGTCTTTAAGCATACAGCTGGTGACAATGATCCAACTTGGCTGGTAAGATGCGGCACAGGATAAAGCAGGGATGCTATGAGCATGAGGAAGAAAGGGGTAGGCTGCAGACACGAGGAGAGAAAGAGGATTCAATGAATTTCAACAACTAGCTAGCAGCTGGTCTGTTCAGGTGTGCTTGCAAGTTAATCCAAGCTCTCACAAAGTTCCATTTTCCTCAAATGCAATCTGCAAGAAACTGTTCCTGCACACTTCTAGACCCTGCTCATATACAACAAAATCAAGTTCAACAAGTCGAGTTCACTGTGACAAGTACAATTATGCAGCATATCTAGGAATATTCTAATATGCGTAAGTTTGACGTGACTAATATCAAGAACTGTTTTTTGAGCTTGACCGCTAATATTATGTAATTTTAAAATTTTCTAACAGCAACCAGCAGTGTTCTAGAAACACTTAAGAATAGAGGCAAAATGCTGAGGGATGAGTTTGCAAAAGCAAGATGGCAAAAAAAAGGGAGTCACTAAACACTTGGCGCTGCAGAAAACCTTCAGGGGTACCCAGGGTCCTTGGGAACCATGCTAGCAATCCCACTTTCGGTTCCTTGCCACAAGAAGAACAAACAGAATAAAACTGTATTATAATACTTGATGGAAGCATACATTATAAAATCCTTGTTTGTTCATGCCCTCCTGTTTAATCCTATGCAAGCAGCTTTTTTTTTAAAATAGAAACAATGGACCCCCTAAACAGTATTTCAAGAATGTTTGTTATCCGTTCTACATGGTCTGCAGCCAAACTATTTGAAGCCTCTTAAATTACCTGCTGACCCTTGCCTCAATCCACAGTAGAGGCTCTGCTTAGCTTCACTCATAGTTACAGCAGTTAATGTGACTGAGCAAAGAAGGAGTTTCTTTGGCAAGGCACTCCCTTTTCTAATCGATTCCCCAAGAAAAAGGATTGTCCTTACAAATTATCATTTTTAATTGAATTAAGGGGATCCATTCCCCAGACCTGTTTCTGTTCTAGCTTTATTTAATGTCTTTCACAGGTGGTTTCTATGGCTTTTCTGTGGCTTTGGATGGGTAGCTTTCCACAGGAACTGAAACTTCACCCGGACAGCACTTATTTAATCCACATTATTTGGATAATCCAGAGCAAAGCACATTTTATTCTGTATTACTCATGCTTTCTTCTGGTTTATCCAAATAATGTGAATTAAAGAACTGCCTCTTTTATCCTGGCCTTTGGCTAAGTAAGGGAACAGCTTTTCCTCCCCATATCCAGGCACTGTTATGGTTTTAGTATGTTTAATATGTTATAGCTTTAATGTGTTGATTTTACATGTTGTAACCCACCACAAAACTTTTGGGTAAAAATTTACATAAATAAAATAATAAATAAGTACTGTCTGGATGAAGTTTGAATTAGCTCAGCAGAATATAAGCAACAAGGCAGCACACAAAACACCCTAGGTTTAATCCCTAAATCTCCCCTCAAAATGGTAGTGGCAAACAACTTCCATATTGTGACCAAAAGAAGTCTTTAGATATGTCCATGTTGACTTGTGAGTTTCTTTATTGTGTAAGTGAACTGGACCTGAGTTTGAGTATTAATATTCCGCTAGTCACTCCAAGGACACAGGCAGGTCTCAAAAATAAAAAAGATAACCATAAAACATATAAAACATTAAAACGTAACCCTCCCTTTTAAGCATGGCAACACCCAACAGAAACTAGGTATCAAAGGCCTGGGTAAAAAGGTACGTTTTTGCCAGATGCCAAAAGACATACAAAGTGGGTGCCCAATGTACTTCCAGAGGGATGCTGTTCCAGAGTCTGGGGGCCACCACTGAAAAGCCCTTCTAATGTGCCACTGCCCCTTACACATCTGAAAGAGTTGGAGCTACAGTAAGATCCCCACCTCGTGATCTTTATACTTGGGTGTTCATACTGAAATCAATAAGAGACACTTCTTCCAAGAGAGTTCTGTTCTGACTTATAAACCACCTGAAACAGCATTTCAAGAGCAAAACGTTTCAACTTGAAACGTTTTTCACATCTCTAGCTGCAGCATATACATAATATTTACCTTTTCGGGTTTGTTCTTGCAGCCGCTGTTTAACCAAAGCCTTGATAGTTTCACATCATCTTTTTTTAATCTTTAATTTTTAAACAAGAGAAAATAAGTGGTGGCAGTGGGGAATACCTAAGCATATTCATAACAAGAAATCTTGCTGAGAGCAGTGTTTCTAAAGTTTGTAGGTGACAAGTTTTAATCATGGTTGAGAAATGATAGCCGTTTTAAAATTCTTTGTCAAAATACACAAAGAAGAGTCAGACCCCTTGCTCACCTGCCTTCTGTGTGCTTGTCTGCTTGCTCTCTGCCTTGTGGAACTGCAACCTTGTCTGGTGGGGAGTGGGTTCAGAACTGGGGTCCAGGCTGAGTCAGCAGCAATCTCTGAGCACTACCTGCACAAACCAGACACCTTTGGGTCTATACAGGGACACTACCTGTGGCTCCATCTTGCCAGAACTCTAGTAAGCAAGGACAGATCATTTGCTTCCCAGATGACGATAGCCAGGGTGCAAGACGGTGTGACCAGACAAGTTTTCTGATTGCCCTTTTAAGGAAAAGTGCTCCATATGTCACTCTTTGTTTGCCTCCAAGGCTGGCAACACCTTCCTGACATCAACTGCTGCTTGACCTCTTCTCTGCCCTGACTGATTGATCGTCCATAACCATTGTTCCCATCCTGTGGCTGACTCCATTTTCAGCCTTTGTGCTTATGTAACTTCCCAGTCAATCTGACAAAAAAAGAGACATCTTCAGTGTTATGAAACCCCAAATGAATAAGAGGTGCATATTCTCAGACTTCAATATGAATTAAGGTGATACCAGGGAGAGTATGTCTGTCATTACAGCTTCAAATTTACCCAGAGGGTGCCTCATGAAGCATGTCTGATCACATCTTGCCACAGTTTCCTCTGTGAAGAAACATCTTGTTTCATTTCTTCCCTGTATTTTAAATGTCTTTTCCTATTATATTTTTATAAAATACATATTACAAAAACATATGTTGTATTTATCATATTTCCTGTTCTGTAGTTGCAAACTAACTTGAGCACTCTTTATTTGGGAAGGAAGTAAACAAATCTGAAACGACGATACCTGTAGCTGCATGAATCACTATACAATTACACTGGATCACTGAAACGTGGCCAGCATCCATCCTAAAAACCACATAGCTATAGCAACAGGACACATATCACACTTTTCCACTTAATATATAGTCTTGGCTGTGTGATTTTGTTTTCTTAAAAGGGTGACTCATTAAGTGTAACAGGGAATAGAGGAAAATTATTTCCCATCAATAGCAAAGAAACACTGCAAATGGTAGAACAGTAATTAAAAACTTAAGCCACAATTTCTTTATTCAAACAGGAAAAGGGAAACATGAGAAGAAAAAGTTTGCAAGATTAAAAGGAGCAGATGTCAAACTTGAAATACTCTTAATTGTTCTATGGCTTATCTACTCTGGATAGATTAATCTTGTTGTATAAGTAGTTCTTGCTTCTGAGGGAGCAGTCTATCTACCTTTGTTCTGTCCTCTCCCCTAGACTCTTCCCAGGGAGAACACAAGAGAAAGGCCAAGGGACCTTTTTCTACACAGAAACACATTTCTTTAGAGTGTTTTGTTCCTTGGAGAAGGGGTGGGCTAATGTCAGGCTTACCGAATCAATTCAATGTGTTTGTGTTACAGCTTATTTTTTATTGCTGTAACCCGGTCTGAGAATGTCAGGTGGTGGTGGACAGGATAAAAATACAAACACATAAATAATACTGGTACCCCTGGGCACAAGCACCACATCCAAACTGAAAATAGGGGCTCTCAAAACGGATGGAACAAAATGCTTTGTCTCAGAATTTGTTTCCACTCAACTGAGCTCACAATCATTTTCACAATCCAGCTTCTTCATTTGGCTGTTGAAAGTACATTAAAAATTATTTTAAAAGACAGAAATCCTTGCAGTTCTGCAGATTGATATAGGTGATCCCTCTCTACTATGTGCCCACCTAAACTTACCAAGTTTGAGTTTGAAAGAAATATCAAAACAGGTGGTAGCCTCACCCGTTTCAGACCCAGAAGTACGATCTTCACAGTAAAAAGAACTACCAAGAAAATGTAATGGGGGTATCCACATAGTCACTGAAGGTCAACCCATACCTGGAGGTACTAAAGAACAAGTCTTTACATCCTCTCCTTGCCTACAGTTCCATTTGAAAGAGAAAATCACAGTACAAAGCAGGGGATAGCATGCTAATAGTTGTATTAAAACTCAAGTAGTTGTATTGAAACTCCCATCGGGATGGGACAAAGAATGAGTAGAACTGAAGTTCAGTAACAGAGAACAACATGTTAAGCCATATTAACTTTACAGAACAGAATCAAAATCATACAGATAGGAAGCCATGAGGTTATGATATTATTTGGTTATGATATCAACAGCCATGAGGTTATGATATTATTTGGTTATGATATCAACAGTGAGGTTGGTGGGCAACCAGGAGAGAGCCTTTTCTGTGATGGCCCCCAGACTGTGGAATAGCCTCCCCCTCGAGGTGCATCAGGCCCCTTCCTTATATATATTTAGGAGGGCAGTAAAGACGCACCTCTTTGCCCTGGCCTTTGGCTAAGCTGTCAATGTTCCCTCCCCCAGTACTGACATTATCATTTTAAACATGTGGTATATTGTTTTACATGTACTGAATTTTTAACGTCTTTTAATGTGCATTCTGTTTTAATCTGTTGTTTTAATCTGTTGTTGTAACCCGCCCAGAGACCTTTGGGTATGGGGCGGGATATAAATGTAAATAATAATAATAATAATAATAATAATAATAATAATAATAATAATAATAATAATAATAATAATAATAATAATAATAATAATAATAATAATAATAATAATAATAGCAGCTCTTATTTGGGATTGCCAACAATTCAAATCTTGTGATCTTGCAACAACAACAATAATTTCAAAAAACCAAATCAAGGGACCTTCAAAATGTATTAGAAAAAATACATTCACCTGTCACCAAAGAAGACCCAGAAGTTTCAAGATGTTAAATTAATGTCTTATTTCTTAATGCTTTAGGGTACATGAACTGGTACAGGCTTGCAAATGAATCTGCAGTCAGATAACTGAGAAAACTGTCATGATACAGTACTCCAGTAACTTGATACAATACACCAGTGACTTGGAGTATTTCCACACTTACTGATAAACCGGTACACAAAGAGGTCCAGAGGCCACCTTTCTGCACCTTGGTTCAGCCCAAGGAAGGTGGCAAACCCTCCTGGTATGCTCCATCCACAGTGGATGGAGTGTAGACTAGATTAGGTGGCCCAAAATGGCTGCCTTGTCTGGTATACTGGTAATTTGTTTGAACAGGTTTACTGGCATACTAGCCTCTGGTAAACTGGATCACAAAGCAGTGCAAAAGATACATGCCTCCTTCTTCTGGTTTACCAGGAAACACATTTCGGTGGTGCAACAAAGTACAACACCAAAAGGCCCCCACCCCACCCTTGGCAACTTTCATTTCTGGCCATCAAGCTTTGGGGCCAGTGCAGGGGCTGTCCCAGAATGGCTGTCCAAACGCAGACAGCCTTGTTCTAAAATATGCAGAAATAGACCAGGTGAAACGGTCCACAGAAGGTAAATGGAGAAATGTCCTTGGAAGAGGGAGAAGGGGAACTAAACTGTTCCCCAGTCACCTGTTTTTGAGTAGCTAGAAACAGCAAGGCAAATAAGTATTTGCTAACATGATGTTGTAAATACTCCCACATTTTCCAGATGACATGTCTAATTTACTTAATTACTCAGCTACAAAATTGTAATTGCACAAGCAAGGCTGTATCACCATGAGCCATGCAGCACTGGGTAAGCCTCAGTGGGAGTAATGTTATCTTCGCCCATGTCAAAATTACCAAGCTGTCCTCCTGTCTTTATTAAACAAAGCCTGCACCAAGCCCATTCTGGCTTATCCGCTAACTACTTCCTTCTGAATTCCTGCTGAACTGGCTCTTCCCCAGATCTGCAACACCCAACTTCTTCCCAATCTTACTATTCCACTAGAACAGATCGCTCAGACCATTCTCAATCGAGAATCTATCCTCAACCCCAAAAATGAATAACAGGGTCTATGTCTCTTTTTCCAAGATGTCAAAGAAAGGTCAACAAGAGGAGCTAGCAACAACGATAAATCCCTTGTAGTAATCATTTATCTCATAGCACCCAGACCTAAGGATTGGGCCTACGTGGTTCATCAGTTTACTGTGTGTGTTCCAAAGTGTCCTTCAACAGGTAGCAGCAATTTGCCTGTGACACTTCACAGGTGGCTTCGGATATGTCAGAAATGCAGCAGAGAGCCAATCTAGCTAGGCCAGCTGATTTGGGAACCTTCTCTGTGGCCAGTGTCAACCGCCAGGCACTCCTGATGAACAGTTGGAACTTGGGAATTCTTGTCTGCTGGGATCAACCCATTTTAATGTCTTACTGAATACTGTGAACTGCCCTGAGACCTTTGGATGAAGGACAGGATAGTGAAACGAGTAACTAAATAAATCAAGAGCTTCTCTTGCTGCCTCTGACAGTTACAGCCTAACAGAAACATAAGAGCTTCTCTCCTGAATTATTTTCACACGCGAAAGCATTCAAGCAATGATCTAATCAGAAAAGCCAGGCCGCATAAAGCCAAGTAGATACCTTGTAGAATCTGAACGTTTTGCGTTTGCACCTGTGAAAAATCTATAAAAGTGAAAGGCCCCAGAAAATAGTGAAAGGCAGAAGGGATGAGAAAAAGCAGAAAACAGAAGGATGGTTGCAGGCGTGCAGTGCACTATTCTTCCCACACAAGAAGGAAGGCATTGTTCAGGACAATGACTTAAACAGCCCTGTTTTTGCTCACAACTTTATCTAACACAAGTACTCAAAGACCAGCCCTGTGGAAAAGCAGGAAAAACAAAGAAAGGGTATTTCTGTTGTACTAAACTGCCAGTTTCTCTGGCTGCTCTTTAGCATTTTCAGCAGAAAATGGAAATGGCAAACAGCCACTCAAGCAGCATGATACCACCCTGAGGAGAAATTGGGGCAGGTCTCTTCTCTACACAACTAGTTTAAGATTGGAAAGCAACATTTGTTGTGCAGCCATTAAGCTGTGTCTGACTTTTCATGACCCAATGGACCACTGCACACCGATCTCTTCTGCCCTCCACTGTCTCCTGAAGTTTGCCCGAGCTTATGTTTGTTGCTTCCTTGACACTATCTAGCCATCTCATCATTTAGTGTCCCCTATATCTTTTGCTTTCAATCTTTCCCAGCATTAGGATCTTTTTTAATGAGTCATGTCTTCTAATTACGCAGCCACAAGTATTTGGGCTTCAGCTTCATCATTTGTCCCCCCAATTGACAGTCAGGGTTGATTTCCTCTAGTATTGACCTATTTCGCCTCCACGGGACTCTAAAAGGTTTTCTCTAACACCACAATTGGAAAGCATAGATTCTTCAGCAGTTAGCTTTCCTTATGGTCCAACTCTTGGAGTCATATATCATTACTGGGAAAATGAGAGTTTTGACTATATGGGGCTTTACTGGCAAGGTGACATCTCTGCTTTTCAATATGCTGTCCAGGTGTGCCAGAGCTTTCTGCCCAAGAAGCGTCTTTTTAATCTCATTGCTGCAGACAATGTCTACAGAGATCTCTGAATCTAAGAAAATAAAATCTGTCAACACGTCCATTTCTTCTCTCCCTATTTGCCAGGAAGGGATGGGACCAGATGCCATGATCCTGGGTTTTTTGAAATTATTTTTTTAAATGTTAAGCTTTTGCACTCTCCTCTTCCACTCTCATCAAGAGGCTTCTTATTTTTCTTCAGTTTCTGTCATCAGAGTGGTATCTAGGGATGTGTGTGAATATTCGCAAAGTTATTCATATGAATTCAGACATTTGGATTTGAATCAAATACTGGCACATTTAAAGGCGGACATTCGAATTCAAACTGAATGCTTCAGAACATTCGTACAAAGTTTCATTACATTTGCGAACCTCTGAGGTGGGAAAGCGGCTGCCCCAGCTGCATCTGCAATGGATCCAGAGTGGATTTGAAATGGATTGAGAGAGGATTCAAAGTGGATTCAGGTTAGATTTGATGTGTTCCAAGAGGATATGTATGGAACATTAGTATCGAATTCGTATGGAACATTCATATCGAATCCAACCACATTCAAAGGGAATCTATTTGAATGAATACAAATTTTATTGCATTCAATTTGACACGAATCGAATGCAGAAAACATTTGTGCGCATCCCTAGTGGTATCATCTATATATCTGAAGTTGCTGTTATTTCTCCTGCCAATCTTAATTCCAGCCTTTGATTCATCCAACCTGGTATTTTGCATAATGTACTCTGTAAACAAAGTGGGAATATACACCCTTGTCATATTCCTTTCCTATTCTTGAACCAGTCAATACTCCCATATTCAGCTCTAAATGTCACTTCTTGTTTTGCCTACAAGTTCCTCAGCCGACAGGTAATTGTTGTGCTCCACACAGACAAAGGCTTTAGAGCAGTCAAAGAATCAGAAATAGATTCCCCCCCCTGCAATTTCCTTGCTTTCACCATAATCCAGCTTCTTTAAAAACCAGGGTGCACTTTTGGCAGTTCTCAGTTGACATATTGCTGAATCCTAGCTTGTGGGACCTTCAGCATAACCTTGTTAGTGTGTAAAATGAGTGCAATTGTTCAGTAGTTTCAACATTCTTTGGCACTGACCTTCTTCCAAGACTGGAATGTTAACTGACCTTTTCTGATCCAGTAGCCACTGTTAAAGAGTTCTCCAAATCTGCTGACTTATTGTATGCAGCATTTTAACAGCATCACCTTTTAGGATTTTAAATAGTTTAGCTGGAATCCTATCACCCCCACTAGTCCCTACTGTTGGCAGCACTTAAGACCAACCTGATTTCTTATGGAATGTGCTGCCGGAAGAGGTGGTGACAGCTACCAGTCTGGATGGCTTTAAGGTAGGGTTAGACAAATTTATGGATGACAGATGTATCAATGGCTACTAGAACGAATGCCTAGACGCATCTTCCAGGCTGGGGGGGGGGGGAGGAACTGGAGCGCTTCAAAGGCCATCTGCTGGGACTCGAGAGCAGGAGAAGGTTTGTCCTTGTCTCTGCTTGAGATGCCCATGAGCATTTGGTGGGCCACTGTGTGCGACAGGATGCTGGACTAGATGGGCTGTGGCCTGATCCAGCAAGGCTTCTCTTATGTTCTTATGTTCTTATGTTCTTCAAGATCTCTTGCTCTAGGTCAGTGACCACACCATCGTGGTTATGAGTGAGGCTAAGATCTTTTTTGTATAGTTCTGTGTATTTTTGCCACCACTACTTAATGTCTTCTGCTTCTGTTACATCCCTACCATTTTTGTCTTTTATGATGCCTATTTTTGTGTGCAACTTTCCTTTAATGTTTAAAATGTTCTTGAAGAGATCTCTTGCCTTTCCTATTTTATTGTTTCCTTCAATTTCTTCGTATTGCTCATTTAAAGAAAGCCTTCTTAGCACTCCTTGCCATTCTCTGTAAATCTTTCTCCCTTCCTTTCTTTCCTTAGCTATTTGTAAATCCTCCTCAGACAGCCATTTTGTTTTCTTGCTTTTTTTCCTTTGGGATGTTCTTTGTTGTTATTTCTTGTACAATGTAACAAACCTCTGTCCTTAGTTTTTCAGGAACTCTGTCAGATCTAACCCCTTACATCATCACATCTACTTCATATTCATAAAACCTGTACTCCTTTTTTAACAAGGTAACACCAGTGACAAATAGCAGGACAATAGCTGTTGCATGCAAACACCTGAACTCAGGGAGGGAGAAGTTCTTTACTTACAAAGCAGAGCCCAAGGAAGACCCTTCCCATATTTTGACTTCAAAAACACAAAACATACTTGGAGAACCTAGACCAGTGGTTCTCAAC
>MTQE01003428.1:31854312-31883813 GCA_014337955.1 Aspidoscelis marmoratus | reverse complement strand
CATTAAGGGGTTGCGGCATTATGAAGGTTGAGAACCACTGATCTAGACTGTTTCCTATCCCGGCGCTGAAACGAAACTGAAATCCATAAGGTAAGATGGAACATGGACATTTAGGTAATTACCAGCATTCCTAAGCACGCCAATCAAAACTACATAAATACAAAGGCAGATACCATACTGGTGTTCTATTTATAGGACCCCTTTTTGTTACGTGGCAGATCTTTCAGCACTCTTTCATGGACAGATGCATGAAGAAAGCACTTTATTGAATGCTAGTTATTGTAATAAGATCTGCACAGAACAAACTGTGAAGATTTAATTTAAGAGTACAAGACAAGCACCTGCACTACCACTAAGGTTTGAGACCATTTGCCTTTCATTGCTTAGGCAACAGTTCTTTTAGGTGGCTTCCTGGTTCTTGGTTACAATAGGTTTATAACTTAAGTAGTTTGAGACCTGAAAGATAGAATTTAATGATCAACAGCTAGGTTCTCAATTATAGACATGTCCTTTCTCTACGAGTTCTAGAGATTTATATGTACCTATGTTATCCAAAAAGTGATCACTCGCAAATTAAGGGGCTTCTGCTTTGCAATAAGGAGTGAATTAAACATTAGAGCTCTATGGCATTCCTGGACGTACAGCCAGAGAAGTCAACAGAACCGCAACAGTTCTTGGAGCAGCACAAAACATTACCAAGAATTTCTGGAGTACAGTCTTAATTTTTACCAATATGGCAGATTTGTTACTAAATCACAAATCAGCTCCTTGGAGAACTAAGGTGTTTAGTAGCTCTGTGCTAGTGGTATTTTTCAGCACTAATGAACATTATGGAAATGTGCTGCATTAAGATACTGCTTTGGAAATAAATTCACAGCCCCTGTGTAGTTTTTAAGACATGTTAGGTAGGAAAGGGCAGGCTATCCACAATCTAGCTAGTGATGATAAAACTAGAAGCAGTTCAACACTGGGATCCTTTTAGGAATAGGAAGGAAGATGTTTTCTTTTTTTAAAGGAAGTGTGCATTTTGACTTCTTTAACTACCAGATATACTTGGAGAAATTAAGGTAAATAAACAGATGCATAAGGCACTGAATTCTTTTCAATATTACTTAATACGTTACAGCATGATGGCTAATTAACAAATCTCAATGCTTTCATCATGTGGAACGTTCTGGTAATGACCCAATTCCATAATTATGCTGACTTGGAGAAATGTCACTTACGTGACAATACAATAGTGCATTAAATATTAAGCACTTTTCAAGTTTTGCCTGTTTATCTAGCTCTGGGAAGGCTCTTTGTTTCGATTTTAAGCTTATACAGCTCAGGGATTCTTAAGACAGACAAGATCATGTGGTTTGAGTTAACAATTTGGTTGGCCATATTTTCCCATTATTCGCAATTTCCTGCTCTTCTAAACATTGGACACGGAGCCTGCCTTGGTTCATAGCAGCATCCCCAAACCAGCAATTACACTATCTACTTAAAATGAGACATTTCAAGAAGTAAATTGTTAGTTCCACTGCAACAACTGGAGAAAGATTTAAGATTAAATAGTAAAAGTGAGATCGAAATGCAACTGGCTTCTGGGTGTTAGCAACCCTCCAGATTTCTGACCCATAAAGGAACGTAGGCATAATTTTGGCATTAAACACCTTTGGTAATAGTTTAATTGTTCCTGATATTTAAAACTGTAAAGTTTATTGAGTATCTGAGAAGCAGCTGCTTTTATAAAGTAATTTCCCATGTGTGAATCCATGAGTTTCCCATTTATGTAATCCCTTATTTTTACCAAAAAAACCCAAACATTTGGGTGGTTCATATTAGGATCATGCCATCTACATGTAAAAGAATACTGACTGCCCTTCCCAAGATCTTAAGCATATGAAAGCAACAATTTAAACACATAAAAATTTAATGAGAAAGATCGCTCAAACTCAATGGTTCTGCCTTTACCATTAAGGAGAAATTTGGTAGATCTCATTTTTCATAGTTCTTTCGCCATTTTCTGCAGCATGAATAAACAAAAGAAGTCCATCTGAGCCCCAACTCAGGACGGAATAATACTCTATGCTGTTGAGAAACAAGAATACACAATCTTTGAAATTCTGTGTGCAACGGTGGACCAGAGTCCTCTGGTAGATAAAACCATCTGATTTCAGTCCTACATAAAAATATACATTAAAGCACTGGCATGTGTTCTGCATTTTGCTCAGTCTTCTCCACCAAAGTGCTAAAATCTGGCACAACAAAAGCTAGATACCACAATCTTTACAAATTATGCAAATACTCACAATGTCAGTTAAACAGTGCTACCTCCAGGCATTTGCAATGCTATTTTAACACTCACCTCCACATTGCCATTGGACCACTGCTGAAGACTTGGAAAGCTTAACTACAGCCTTTTATTAACTAAAGGTACTCAGAAAATAAGGCACCCACACTGTCAATCTGGAATCAGCTTCCATTTCGTGATAATCAACAACAACTCAGAAACACCCATCCTGCTTCACAACACAGATGCAGAATTTGCCAAGATCTATCACTAGGAAGAAATATTTAGAAAAACTGAAATGGTCAAAGTTCTCGCATATAGACCTACGCAACCATTAAGATAGTTTTGCTTCCCACAGAAGAGTGAGGGGTGGAGGCACATGGAAGTCCTTTTCTGTGGCCACCCCCAGGCTCTGGAGTGGGTGAATGTCAGGCGCCAACCATTATGTGACTTTTGGCACCCAATTAAAAGTATCTCCTTAGCCAGGTCTTTGATAATTAATTTAATGTTGCTCTGCTATGGAGAGATTGGAGAGTTGTGTTTTAAATGTGTTTTAGTATTGTATTAATGTTGTCTTTTTATTCCAACCCACCCTGGGACCTCTGGGTGAATACAAATAAATAAAGTTTGTCAAGTAGTTAAGGGAGGGTTAGGTCAAAGCTGGGGAATCTTTATATTGTTCCTCTTGTCTTGAAAGGACAGACAGACTTTGGATTTGGGTATTTAACACCTTTTCCCCCATGCACTGCAAATAAAGTCTGATGCATCTAAAGCTGCACAGTTGTTGCTTGAAAGGCATTTGGACATTATTATTAATACTTCCTGAACTCAGAAATTTGGCAAACAGACTTAGAGGTCCTACAAAAAGTGGAAATTATGAAGAATGCTGAATACTGTAAAAACATTCAGATTTCCTTCCCTTTCACAATAAAGAAATTAACAAACAGGAGCATACTGTCAATTGACCAAAAGTCTACTGTCACTGTTTCCAGTAGGCTTTAAAATCAAATTCCATTAATGGTGGAATAAAGCACATGTAATCACACCCAAGGAATTCAAGGTAAGCCTAAAATGGGGTACCACATTGCCTTTCTTTCAAGGGCCTTTTCTGCACTTAGCTTTTGACCTGGACCTAGGAGATGATGATCTGAATTCTGGGCCTCCTCATCTACTTATTAATGTGGATTAAGGGGGCTCTGTCCTGTTAGTCTGGCTTCATCTGCACTAGAAAGAAAAGGATCTGGATTAAGAGGGCCTTAACCCGGATCTGTCCAGACCCATTTAATCAGGTCTACAACAGGGTCAAAGGTCTTATTCTGGATCATGGGAGGATCCAGATTACCCATCTCCATGATCCAGAACTACTGGAGGGTGATTTTTCAGTGCATACAGTGCTGATCAGGCTCAGTAATCTGGATTTACCGATGGTAAAGCAGAAAAGGCAAGGAATGGGATAAAGGACAACCTTCATGGAAACTCTATACATTGCTGAATACTAATTTCCAACAAATGTTCCAAGATATGTCTAGTAATCACTGGCTTTTCCTTCCAAAGCATGAAAGGGGGGAAGAAACCTGAAAGCCCAATGGGTGAGTCTTCAGAAAGGTTTAAATAGTTAGACAAATTAGCTCATATATATTTTTTGTTTTCAATTTTCATCTTGTCAAGCAACAGGTCCACATTCTGAGAATAATGTGCTTGGTTTTGATTCTTGAGTAGCAACAAAAGGGGCTTTCATCCACTCCAGCTGATTGGTAAACAAGCCTTTTCAACTTTTCCTGATTTGCTACATGCAAGCACAGGGGACCATTAGGATATTTTCTTCTTAGAACCACTGTGAGAAAGGGGTGAAACGAAATCCATGTTATTTAGGAGCAAACGGTGTTGCTCTAGCCAATTTTCTTTATTTTATAACAGCAGGACCAGAAGTCTTAAGATGAGGGTACAGAAACAGACAGAAGCTGCTGCACATTTAAGTCAAAGACCTTCAGCAGGGATAGTGTAGTTTAGGGATGTTCATTTCACAATTGTATTGAATGTTTGAAAATTTGTACCATCATTTGTTCCCATTCATGGCTGAACATTTTTCATGCTTTTTTTTCAGTGAGCCAGTTTACTCTAGTGGTTAGGGAGCCAGACTCTTATCTGGGAATACTAGGTTTGATTCCACCCTCCTTCATGAAGCCAGCTGGGTGACACTGGGCTAGTCACAGCTCTCTCCTGAGCTCTCACAGCCCCACCCACCTTACAGGGTGTCTGCTGTGAGGAGAAGAATAGAAAGCTTTGTCAGCCGCTTTGAGTATCCTTAAATGGGTGAGAAAAGTGGGGCACAAAAGCCAACTCTTCTTCTTCTCCTGAAAAAGCCTATTTTACCTTCATCTACCACTGTGAATTGGGTTGCAGTTTCAAGGACACTATTCAGAACTTGTTTTGCCTTAGCAACAATTGGGTTCTAGTAAAACATTAATGTAAGATTACATGCATTCAATGTTCACTCTCACCTGAAGCAGAGGAACAACCACAAAATTAAACTTACAGCACTCAGCACTGATGTTTAATTGGCACAGAGCACCAGATGTGCAAACTGTATACACACTCACGCCCTCTGTTGGACAACTCCCTAGATCTGCAGGATCTGCGCTTTCATTTTAAAATAAATTCAAGAAATTGCCAAAAAATACATCAACTGAGCAAACTGATATTGATTTTTTAAAAACTGATGAAAAGTGCTGATGTTTCCTTCATATTACAAGGAAGGGAAAATATAGTGATAGATGCTAATGACTTAGAACCAAGTTAGTGAAGGCTCAAACTCAGAAAGAACTTCAACCTTCTCAGAAGTAAGTATAGCTGCCTCCAAACAGGGTGTAAAACGTCTTTATGGCAATCCCTAAAGAGCCCCGGGATACTGGAGCAATATCCTGCAATAATGTTATTTCAGGGTAATCAACCTCCAACCAGGGTTTTACATAAAAAGTGAGAGCACTTATCTGTTTGGATGGGTGCTCACACTTTCCACCATCTTAGGAACAGGTTCTGTGCATGTGCGTGGCCAAACCTTGGTACTGTCCAGCTGTCTAGGCAACAGGTGATAATTCCAAGAGTAGGATACTCCGGGATGTTGCTAAATAGGGAGATAAATTAGAGAAATCTGGAGGTGGCCAGACTTGGAAGACAAGATCAGCGGGGATGAAAAATCTCTCCTGGAATTAAGACTGGTAGGGGTGGTGGAACACTGCTGAAGAAATTATTTCACAAGCAGATTCAGTACATTCTATTAGTTCAACTTCCATAGACTGTGACCCCCACCAACCAACCTCCATTGGAAAACTCCAACACTAGACAAAGGATTCCTGTGAGAATACTTAGCATTCTAGAAGTACTGAAAGAACTCACAAACCTGCCAGGTCCAATCCCTTTCCTGATCCACAAAACTGAGAGAAACTTAGCAGAGAATGTGGAAATAAACATAATATATAATGATGATTGATTCAGTGAAGATATTCTGTATTATATAATTCACTGAGTCAATCAGTCTTACCTTTTGGGCCAATTTACCTGTCCAATTTACCTATACTCGTCAGAAATCAAATACAACGTTCTTTTTACTACTTCATTTGTTGGGAAAGTTGTTTTGGTTTATTTGTTGGGAAGAATTTATAGTATGAGCATTAAACTCCTTCACATATTTGTGATCCTACAGTTACTTGCTATTTGCCTCAATTCTTCTTTGTCTCAACTGTTTTAGCAATTACAAATTAAATAACATTTTCCTACATGCTTTCCCCTTGGAGTTTATTTGTGAAAATATCTGAAGTCTAACTGAGGTTTGTATCAGAGATGAGTCAGCAAGAAGATGGCAGGTCCCTGAATATGTGGGATGAGTATACTGTGCCTATACTAAATGCTCACAAAAGACCTTGTCCTGAACAGGTGCCAAAGATCATATAGAAATTAAGCTTTTCTGGCAAAGAGCAAAAATTCTTCACGATGGGAATAAATACATTAGATCAGAAATCAGTACGAAAGTGGTCCAACCGGTACCTTTGAACTATGCTGTGCAGCATCTCCATAGTTTTCCCGTACTTTAAAAATAATTACCACACATTGCTCTTTCTGAATTAAAGCTTTTAGCGGCTGCAATCCAAGTCACCAGTTGTGAACTCTCAGTTCAGAATTATAGAAGAAATGGAACTCGTTCTCAACAGTTATTTCAGAAAGCCTGTACTAATGATTACTCATGATCAAACTGCATGTTCCTTTAAAACTTTTAAAAAGCATGCCACCATCACCAAACCCTAATTACTAAGTTAGTTAATTAAGAGCACATTCCCACTGCTTCATGGACATTATGCTTAATTCCATGACTGCTCTTTGGTTTGCTTGTATCAAAAGTGCTGGCGAAAAGGGTTGGTTGGAATCCTGATGAGTGGCAGAAATGACATGATGCACCATAATGGGTTACTACAGGGGGCAATTGTGAATAAATGCATACTGTTGGAAGAAAATTAACACTGTGTGCTTATACCGCATTCTCATTTAATTGTTCTTTAGCCTGAGAACTGAACTTGTTACCAGAGCGTAACTTAACATATGCTTTATTTGCCTTGAGAAATGCTTTGAATCTGTAGTGTTCAAATTATGAAGGTTCTCTTTCATAAATTCACAACACATTCCATATGTAATGTGGAATCCTTTGGCCAGCTGGGCTAGGAGTGACAAGATCTGGATTACAACAGGAAGAAGGTCACAGGTTTCCTATTTCTGCCTTAAGGTTAAGACCTACCATAATAAAATAAATAATTATCCTACATTTACAGCATACACTTGGGGGTTCTGCCTTTAATTCAAGCACATTGCAATGGCTCAATGCAGGCATTATGCTAAGACCCAGAGGGTCATTGGTCTATGGAATTTTATGGCAGAAGAGGTGGTAAAAGCAACCAGCCTAGATGGCTTTAAGGAAGAGTTAGACAAGTTCATGGATGATAGGTGTACCAAAGGGCACTAAAATGGATGTCTAGGTACATCTTCTGGGCTGGGGAGACAGGCAGGATTCCTCTAAGGCCATTTGCTGGGATTCAAGAGTAGGTGAAGGTTGTGCCCTTATGCTTGAGATGCCCATAAGCAATTGGTGGGCCACTGTGTGGGACGGGATGCTGGACCAGGTGGGCTGTGGCTTAATCCAGAAGGGTTCCTCTTGTATTGTAAAGATAAAACAATTCAAGGCAGTAAACAAACAAGAACAGAGCTTGTTTGGGAGAAATCAGTGGTTTTATCTTTCTCTTGCTTTATATGTTTTAACACACTCTAACCTGAGAGAAGCAGGGATAAAAATACAAATCTGGAATAAACAAACACACATGCATGCTTAAGGGAACAAAATTTGGGATTTCAGCATCTTTTATGCTAGTGCATCTAGTAATAAAATACCTAATTGCTGAACTTTATCTGAAAAAAATTGAAATCCAGATTCTATAATTTGTTCAGCTTTGTAAGGAAGGCTGCTTTGGCAATGTATTTACTAGACTTGATGTCTGAGATGAAGTCAAACCACCTCTCTTAAAAAGCAATCATAAAATGCAACTTCAAACACACATTTGTGCCAATACCCCAGTGGTACAGCATCCCCTTTGGTTGCAAAATGTCTGCAGTTTGCTTCCTGACAGTTGCCTTGAAGAAGTGATGGCAAATAGCTTCCTTGCTGCGTTCCAAGGAATGGCTATAGCTCAGTGGTAGAGCAACTACTGGACAGCAGGAGGCCACAAATTCAATATCTGGAATCTCCCCAGAAAAAGGTTATGCGCTAACCACTTCCATATCTGCAAAGAAAACAGCATGGGTGTTTCCATACAGTTACCAGAAAATCATGCTGACTTGAGAATACTTAACAACAAAACCATCTGGTTTTTTCGAACCAAAGTAAAATGGCACCCTGAGATGGTTGTAAAGAATCAGAGCCTTTTTGAAATTCCAGTGGCCAGGTTCTATCAGGTTATGAAAACTTGTATGTTCCCTCCAGACATGGGGTAGAATGATCTGAACAGGTACAATATATAGTTTTAAGCATCTAAAATCAACTATTTCCCCTTATTTTGGTAACTGCACCTGTTTTTTAAGTGAGCCTTCAGTTTTATTTTAGTTTTCAAAATCACTCTGGAGCATCCTTTGACAAAACCGATCCATCAAAACTAAAAATACAAAAAGAAAAAAGTCATCTTTGTGAATTAGTCATGATTCTTGATGAAAAGGAACAACTTTAAATGGGCACAACTAAGCTTCAAGCCTCTCCTAAAACATTATTTTGGATTTGGAAAAAAAAAGGGATTTGGAAAGATAAAAATCCTGGACTGTACATTCATAAGCTCTCCTTTTTCAAGGTATTTAACCACAGAAATATGTTCTTCCTCCTGTTATTTCAACTGAAAATAGGCCATTGCATAACAAATATGTTGCAGTTCCAACTTGGGAACCATCAAAGACACACAGTTGAGTAAGTTCAGTGCATAATACAGGAAAATCTATATTAATATGCTTTCTATATACGCTTGTGCTTTTTATAACAAGCCTTCCCCAATATTCTTCAAATGTACAATTGCGGAATTTCACATGGCAAGAAATGTCTGGGGCCACTTCTAACCTTGAGGAAGCTACACCAGGCTAGGGCATGTCACCTATCTTGCCCCCTGGCTTAAGAACCAGGATGGAGAAACAGGCAGGATGCCTCTAAAGCCATCTGCTGGGATTTGAGGTAGATGAAGGTTTGCCCTTGTCTTCTGCTTGAGATACCCGTGTGGGACAGGATGCTGGACTAGATGGGTTGTGGCCTGATCTAGGAGGGCTCCTCTTAACCAGCTCTGAAGGCCAAGCCCAGTCTCTGAAGCCTGAGGCCAGCCCTTGAAGGCAAGGAAAGTTCCCAGCTTATAGCATTTTTGGCTGCGATCTTTTTTTCTGACACACTTCCTTATGCATTGTATACTGGACTACAGAGTCATGCCTCAAAGATGACAGAGTCATGTCTTCCACATGCCCTCCCTGGTCTGGAATACTGAGGCTGGTCCACTTGTGCACATCTTTAAAGAAGTCTACATCTGTGCTATTTTAGCACCCTATCCCAGTCAATGATGTTATGGACAGTGTACCAACAGCTGTCCACACTAGTTTAACGACAAGTGCAGAAGAGCCCAAATTTGAAATAAAGTGATCAAATAGTATTTATGAGTCAGGTGGCAAGCGATCAGTTATTTATTTATTAAAAAAAAAATCCCACCCTTCAGCAAAATGTCTCCGGATAAAAGATAAAAATATATAAACATTAAGACATACGTAAAATATGGCCCTTCCTTTCTCCCACCCACCCTATTTGGTAGGGCAGCACCCAGAGGGAGCTAAACATCAAAGGCCTGGGTGAAGAGGTATATTTTAACCAGGTGCTGAAAACCATATAATGTAAGCACTTGCAGAACCTCAAAATGAAAGCTATCCCAGAGTCAGGGGCCACCACAGAAAGGGCTCTCCTGCATGTTGCTACCTCCCACACCTCAGAGAAGAGAGACTACAAGAAGGTTCTCTCCCTGAGATGTCAATACACAGATACATCCATATGGGGCAAGCTGCTCCTTCAAATACCCAGGGACCAAGCCATTTAGGACTTAATATCTTAGCATCAAAACCTTGAATGGCCTCATTAGTGGACAGAGGAGCAGATCTTTCAGGACAGTTTTATGTTACTGGATGACCAGCTAAGTTGTTGGAAAAGTTAATAATGGCTGTAATGTTTTGCCTACATTAAAATAATTTACATATACATATATAAAATAAAGGTTGGTTTGAGGCCAATTTGGAATAATTCCAACAAGGAAAAGAAAAGGCAATTTTTAAGAAACCAGAGGATTAGCACAAGAAAATTCTGCAAGCTGAATCCATACAGGAAGTGAACAAAAGCACAAGACAACAAAGAAGCAATTGTATGGCTCCTCAAGACAAGCGAAATGTTAACAAGCAGTGAAGAAAATGAAGAAATGCTTCATCCCCACTCTGCTCTGTCATCAGCAGTCAGTGCTGAAAGAGGCTGCAAGGTCAAGATTACAACCTGGTGGAAAGCAAAATTGTCAGGAAATAACTGTACACCTTGAATGACTTAAGTCTCTATGGCCATAGAGAATTAGATCTTAGGCTACTGAAGGAAAGTGCCATTGAGCTGTCAGAAACTATAACTTATAAAGAACAGCAGAAATACCATTTGATGATTTAGAGGGCAAATTTTACCTCCAGCTTTAGAAAGGGTGGCAGTAGCTAGGAGATAATGGACCAGCTGGTCGGACATATTTGGCCTCTTGACTGGTTAGAAAACTGAACTAGAAAATCAAATCCCAAAATAAATACCAAGAACTGGATGGGTAATACCTACATTGCTGAGAATCTCTGCAAAAGGTAACTTGAAATTGCAGCTGATCACAAGGTGAGTCAACGGTGCACTACACTTAGGGGGAAAGGGTAAACAATTCTGGACTACAGCTATAAAATTACAGTCTCCAGATCACAGTAAACAACAATTCCCTTCTATTCAGCTTTGATCTGGCCACATGCAGAGTACACCATCTAGCCCCAGAAGCAATAACCAAGTCTTTGAGACCAACCTGAAATAAAGCAGTACTTGAGAAGATCAGCGGTTCTCAACCTTCCTAATGCTGCGACCCCTTAATGCAGTTCCTCATGTTGCGGAGACCCCCAACTACTCCGAGCCTTTCAGGACCTGGTCCCCTACCTTTGGAACAGACTGCCCCTAGCCCTAAGGTTAGAAAAGGAGCTAACTAAATTCCGCAAGGGCCTGAAAACACTTCTTTTTAATACTTGATAGACCCTATTCTATAGATTGTCCAATATTCATCTACGGATCAGTTAAAGGAACGAAACTATGTGGGAGGCTATTGTATATGGGGTTTTTAATCTGGGCTTTAGTTTTAATGAGTTTTGTATTGTGTAATTTTTACTGGTGTCGTGTACCGCCCTTTGGTGGAAAGGGCGTTATAAATAAACATTATTATTATTATTATTATTATTATTATTATTATTATTATTATTATTATTATTATTATTATTATTATTATTATTATTATTATTATTATTATTATTAAGGGGTCACAACCCACACGTTGAGAACCACTGGGCTAGATGGTCATCTGCTAAAGGTGCTTTACCTGACACAGAAATCTGGACTCTAGAACTGAACGCCAAACTTTACGGGGATATTTTTCTTATGCTTACCCCCAGTGAAGGAGAAAGCCCATTTTAACTACAAAATCTGATGAAAAGGAGAAAGGGTACTATGATGCTAGTAAGAAGAGCGACAAGTTATCACCCAGTTTTATCTTTCTCCTCCAACTCTTGGAATGAGGCAATGTGAGAAGACTAAGCCCACGCCACTCCCACCTGCCTTTCCACATTTTGTCCTCTAGACAGTCTTTGGGCAATAAACTGAATAGTTTGTTGTGCTGATAAGCTAACAGAATGTGGACTTCCCGGTTCAACTTCCAGACTACTTTCTTTGATTATGAAAGAACACGGTTTCTAATATGGAACATCATCTCTCCAAAATAAGAGATTATCTCAAGATAACCCATAAAGAGGTAGAAACTGTCACACACATCCCAACAAGACAGAAACTTCCTCAGAACTTAGAACAGTTTAAATTGATGCAATGCACTATTGTTCAGTAGTTTCCTTGAGATGAAGCACCTGTTAAGCCAACACAACAAAGGACTCCAATCCTCTAATCCTCTCACAGTAATTAAGTTCTACACTTTAGATGGTATCTTGAACTACAAACCACAGGGGGAAAAAACAATGTTGATCTGTTAGGGTTTATTCACAGTACCTAATCTGACTTTCAAATTCCAGCTTTACCACTTCCATATAGGGACAAGTCAGCTCTAGCTCCCACACAGTTTTATAAGATACCTGCAACCTCCTACTGATTTATGCCAGTATGCTACCTAAAAGATAGTCAACTCCAGTATTTTCTTGGAAGTGATTACTTGCACTGCTTTCTAAAAGCTAGCATGCACATGGCTATTCATAAAATGTGGCGATAAGGCTTCATTTTTTTAGTAACCCTGTTAATTTTTAAAGGTAATCTATATACTGAAATCATAAACATTTTCATCCACTACCAGGAACTTCTGCTTAATTTCTGAAAAGAAACTTTAAAGGGGCAAAAAGAGTAAAGACTTAAACCATCCCACCTACAAACTATAGCTTCATCCAGAGGGTGATTACTTAATCCACAATCTTTGGATAGTCTGGAATAAAGCATGGGGAACCTGGAATAAAATGTGTTTGGATGTGCTTTACTCTGGATTATCCAAATAATGCGGATTAAGTAAGTACTGTTTGGATGAGGCTTATGTTACTTCCCTATGGAGCCTTCAACTTAAGCTATCAGAGAAAAGCTTATGTGATTCTACACTGGTTGGTATAGCAGATGAGCAAGCCTACTAGAATCGTCCCTTTGCACGCTAATGCAACATGTGGAAAGAAAGCTCCTGATATGCTCACTGGTCTAATATACTGGCAAGTGGGGGGCAGCACCTTGGCTCTGTTGCCTTCATTGCCTGCCTTGAATCAAGAGTCTCCTGCCAGAGGTAACTTTATGGCATTCATATCCCACCTTTCCTCCACAGAGCCCAAGGTGATGAACAGTTCTCCATCCTATCATTTTATTTGCTCAACAACCTTGTGAGTTAGCTTAGGCTGAGAGGCTGTGACCAGCACAAGGGCATCCAAAGAACTTTCATGGCAATGTGGGGAGTTGAACCCACAAAATCCCAGGTTCTAGCCTGGCAGTCTAGCCACTATGCTAAAACGCACTCTCAAGTGAACTTCAAGGACTTCTGCTGGATTCTGCTGTGCTTCCCCTCTGGGCATGCAATAGAGAAGGTCACAAGCCCAGGGCTTTCACTTGAAATGCATCTTAAGAGTGCTGACCTCAGCACCTCCGAAGCTGGATTTTGCAAGAAAAAAGGCTCCTTTTAGAAGTGCCAGAGGAAAGCATGTGAAAGGCGGAGCCCTGCAAAAAAACTGTGCCTAGTTAGAGAGGAGGGTAGAAAGCATATAAGATGATGCCTCAGACTCATACCATTGATTCACACAGTTCACTGCTATCCAAAACTGAACTGTGTCTAGGTTCCTTCAGTCTTGAAATATAGTGTTTAAGAAGGGACCTGATTGAAATTCACAAAATCATGCATGATGGGGGAAAGGCGATAAGAGAAAAAAGATTTTCTCTATTGCACAACACCAGAACCAGGGGCCACTCTAGGAAACTCACAGACAGGAGAGTTAGGACTGAGAACGGGAAGTATTTTTCACCAAGAGGGCCATTGGCCTGTGGAATTTACTACTAGAAGCAACCAGCCTGAATAGATTTTAAAAAGGGTTAGAGAAATTCATGGAGGATGGGTGTACCAATGGCTACTACATTTTTTGCCTAGATATTGGCTTCAAGTTGGAGAGACAGGCAAGAGTCTCTATAGCGGTGATGGCCAACCTATGACACGCGTGTCACAGGTGACACACCAAGCACTTTTGGGTGACACACCTGGTCACCCTGGCACCTGGGAGTGTACTGCTTGCTTGTTCTTGAAGTGTGCGAAATACCAACTTTCAAATGAAGATTTAGCAAATGAAATTCAAAAACAAAAGTCACTAATGTAACAAATTATTTGTTTTTGCTCTTAAAAAATACATGTATCAAAAATTTAACTTTTTTACTAGAGCTAAAAATATCACAAAATTATTGATATTTCTAGATGTGACACAGCACCAGAGTAAAGCTAGTTTTTCTTGAGAATTTTGACACACCAAGCTCAAAAGGTTGGCCATCACTGCTCTATAGGCCACTTGCAGAGATTTGAGAACAAGTGATGGTTTTGCCTTTGTCTCCTAAACTTGAGATTCCCAGAGGTAACTGATGGTCCACTGTGTGTGAGAAAATGCTGGATTAGATGAGCTGTGGTCTGATTCAGCAGGGCTCCTCTTGTATTCCTACAGACAAATTCATGGATGACAGCTGTATGAATGGCTACTAGAATGGATGTGTAGGTGCTACCTTCAGACTGGAGACAGGCAGGATGCCTCTGAAGGCCATTTGGAGGAAACTGAAAGCAGATAAAGGCTTTACCTTCATCTTCTGCTTGAGAAACACTTGTTGGGCCACTGTGTGATACAGGATGCTGGACTAGATGGGCTGTGCCCTGATCCAACAGGGTTCCTCTTATGTTCTTATGAAAAATATGACATCTCAGATGTTGATGAATGGCTTTTTTTTTTTAGTTCCAGCTAATCTGAAGGACTGTGGTTTGGCTACTCCTTGCTCTACTTACCAGAGAGGTTTCACACAGAGATTTTCTCCAAGACAAGGAATTAAATCTGGGCCTCTCTGTAGGCAAAGATGAATTTTACCACTAAGTCACATTCTCTCTTAACTGCAAGGAGTTGTTTTAATTCCAGCCCAGGGAAAGCTTGAATAATCTACATTGCCTGCCATTTAGGTAACCCTGTATTTTAAAACTAAATATTTCTGAAATTCTTCACAGTTTTAACAAAAACCTCAGAGCAATTACGATACTCTACTTAAATGTAGCAACTGCAGATAAATGCAAGTCACAAATCAAAGAGTTAGGAAATGCTGGAACACAAACGGGAATACTTTTTTAAAAAGGAAATCCAATCCTAAGCGTATTTACAACATAAGTATGTACTGCAGCCTATTTCTGCTACTGGTGAACTGTATTTGTAAAGCTAACTGAATCAGTCTGACATAATTATACTCATTTAGCTTTCTTAGTCATAGACTGTTTTTGCTGTTAGTAAAACTTGGCATTTTTAGGTTTCTTTACCCAGCAAATAACAGCTTAATTCCAGGGATGAATTCCATACTCAGGAAGCATACTAGGACCTACTCATTTTATGTCACTTATTTTTCAGGAAGTGGGAGGAACCAAAGGGTTGAATATATGACCAACGCACTGCTCAGCTTCAGTTAAGTGGACATTCTATTATCATTGTATACACAACACTAATGTATGCATGCACACAAGATAATCAATATACAAAAGTGTATATACGTACACTATATGCCTTTTCTTCACTGTGGACCCCCTTTAGGTAACTTTTCTTGCTACTGATGCCCCCACCCACCCAACATCACCAATGACCTACTACAGTCCCATGTGAGGCCTTTGCAGCCCCCCGTGGGTCTCCGGACCCCAGGTTAAGAACCACTACACTACAGAATAAAAATCACTGAACTAGAACCAAAACCTTTCAAAATATGGTGAAGGAGAGAGCGAGCAATGTAGTATCGAAAGAACCCTGCTTCTTATTTCTCAATCTCTCTTGTGAGCTTAAACAATAAAGCCAAAACCATCACTGACTGCCAATTACTCATCTATAGTTACATAGGGCAAATCGGACACGCATCCATGGGGGGGGGGAATAAACAGGCACAAACGGACATGAGAAAAGGCAAGTCGGAAAGAACAGCAAGTTAATCTGTTAATACACCAGGAAAATTTCATTTCCTGTGTCAAGGTCATTCTTCTTCGGAAGGCCAAAAATGATTTAGGGATGCTCTAAATGCTGCGCTATAGTTCAATTGTTGGTTTCAATCTATTTTGTCAAGGTTTAGTGCAATTTAGGAAGGTTACTACAATAGGGGTATTAATAAAGCCAGAGTATTCTTGCAATGAACATGTATGGCTAGCAGCTAGGAGTTGCTGAGTTCATCTATGCATTCGGGTGTGAAAACTTGCTGGTGACCTTGGGCCGGGCGCAGCTGCTCAGCCTAACTTATCTCAAAGGGTTTTCATGAGGATAAAACATTGGCGGTTTGTTCCCTTCAGCTCTTGGAAGGAAAGCAGAATACAAATGTTGTAAGAAACAGTGTTGTGGGCAATCTGAGCTTCGTCGCCAAATGTCTGGATGTTCAAAGACCTACTGAGGGCCCCCTATGACAAAATCTCATTTACTTCAATTCATTAACTCATGAGTCATGGAGAGATATTTTCTTCAATTTCAGCATGCATCCTTTTTTCCTGTAATCTTGCCTTGTAGCTATAAAGGAGATATACGCACTTAAGGAAAAGCTCTGCTGGATGACACCACAGGTACATCTAATTCAGACTCTTCCCATCAATGGTTAGCAATGAGTCTTGAAATCTAAAGAGATACGTGTTCTTTTCTGCTCATGTTGCTCAGCCACAGGCATTCAGAGCCACAATGCCATTGATATCAGTAATTAAGGTGGTCCAATTGTGGCCATCTAAGTACTGAACTATGACTCCCATAATTTCTTGTTCCAGGCAGCTAAAAACATCTGGAGTCACAATGAACCATCCTATTGTAGATAATAATGAGAACAATCTGTTGGACCTTCAATCAATTTCTACTCTAGCCTTCTCCATTTCAACCATTCCTCAGATCTCCTACCAAAAACTATATCTTCATGCAGATGAAAACAGCTATTTTATCAATTTGCTTATTCCTTAACTGCAACTTAAATGTCAAGTTTTTTCATGTATAGCTGGACCACTGCTAGTCCATGATCCTCCAAACACTGATCCCAACTCCTATTAGCCCCATCCACTTGTAACAGAAGCTGGGGCTGCTGGGAAATGAAGGCCATTAATTACAGGAGAGATGCCAAGTTAATCCACATGATACAGTACGGTATAGAAAGACTGCTGAATGCATTGGAGTTAAATGGAAAAAACCACTCACTTTCAACCCAATGCAAAGTTCAGAGATGACAATTAAATCAAAACATACTTATTTCCAGATAATTACACCCAAGCTCACTCCAATGAGTGAAATGCTAGTTTATCAGCAAATTCCCTCCAAGTTGAAGCATTTTCATCCAATTAAACAGAAGTTTTCTAACTGCCTCAATTCATATCACATTACAAAAAGCCCTACTCACCAAGGTCTTCCCTCAGCATTTAATTTCTAAAATATAATCCTACAGTTAAATGCTGAATCAGCTCAGTGTATTGACAAGATTCTCTCTTTACTTCTAATCCCACAAACAGCAGGTGTTTCTACCTTAACTTGAAAAGGAGAGAAATGGTTGCGTATTGGTAGTTACTGGGCCTAAGGCCCAGAATTTATTGCAATATAACATCTGTGCCACACATTCTCAACCACCGAATGACCAGTGCCTTGGCATTTGCAGGCAGTCCAAAGGTTGCTGCACAATTAAGAGTTCAGGGGTCAAGCCTAGCAAGAGGACAATGCTGCTAGTCTTTCGGCACAACATACTCTTGTCCTCATCCTAAAGACCTGGGAGTTACTGCATCCTACAAGAGATCTTGCGATGAAGCTCAGATAGCATTGCAACACAGCCCCACCGTTTACAGGTAGCGGAAGAGAGGCCAGGCAGTTAAGTAATTGATAAAATGCTGCACTTCTTATCTGTCAAGGCTGCAATCTTCTTCATACTAGCTTGGAAATCAGTGCTATTCATGTCGGTGGGCCTTCCTCGTGAGTAAACACATGAGGTGGCACAGTCTTCCCCCACTGCACGTATTGTTGTTTTATACTGTTTTTTATATATATGGTTTTATTTTAAATATTTTTGTCTTTTAAATATGCTGTTGCCCGCCCTGAGACCCTAGGGTATAGGGCGGGATATAAATGTAATTAAATAAATAATAAACAAACACAGCCGGGATGAGAGGGATCAACTGTGACATGGTACGGTGGGCATAACGCCCTGTTGATGTGTCCAGCAAAGAGGCGCTGGGTTCCCATCTGGGAGGACTCCCTCCACACGCGCGCTGAGTGGGCAAAGGACACAATCCTATTGCAAGATCGCGTTTTCCCTTTGAAGAGGCATCCTGCTAGGCTTCCTAGAAATCGTTTATTTTCTCCGGCCAACACAACAACCCTTCCTCCCAAACCGCCTTCAAAGCTAAAGCATCGCAGCTCGGTTCCCCCACCCATTACGTTTACAATTCCTGGACGCCAGGATGCTGCACGGAGGAGCGCCCCAGGCCCAAATCTCAGGAAATGCACCCCATGAAAAAGGTCGATCCCGGGCAATGGACGCCGGAGAGAGACCACCTGTCTCCTCCGTGCTCCATTCACCAGCAGCAGCACCGGGGCGCCTCATCCAAGCACCGGCCAAAGAGATGGATGCAAATGCAAAAAAAAAAAAAAGGTGGCGGTGCAATATATTATTTTTCGCTTTTCAAAAAGCATCCCCTTTCCTCCACTGCTTGGCTCCCAAGCCCCCGGGTTCGCCTCGCATCGACTCCAGGCGAAGCAAGGGAGCACTGCGTAGCTGCTCAGGGTTGTGTGTGAGGAGAGAGAGGAAGGAGCGCGCGGATGCCGCCGCCGTCGCCGCCGTTCCTGCTCCCTCCAGACGATGGACGAAGGACATTTCAGCGAGCAAGGCAGCTCGTTCCCCGCCGCCGCCGCCACTGCCGCTGCTGCCCAACCCCGGCGGCCCCGGAAAATGGCTGCCGCTGGAGCAGAGCCCTGGCTGGCAAAGCAGCTGCAGCAAAGCGCGCTCGCTTCGTCCACACACCGGCTTTTTTTCCTTTCTCTTCCCCCCCCCTCAACCCGTTTCCTTTTATTCTCTCCTCCACCACCACCCCAACACGCGCGCACACACACAGACGGGCCTGGCCTCCCTCTCCACAGAGTCGGAGGAAAGGAGGCGCCCGACGGGTCCCCCTCACCTTTGAATTTCAGCTCGTGCTGCGGTTCCAGGCTCAGGACTTGCTCGGTTTTCGCCATGTTGCTCTGGCTCTCCTCCGGCTCCTCCTCCTCCTCCTCGACGGACGGAGGCACCACCGGGCGGGGTTAAAAAAAAAAGGAGCGGGAGGAGGGGGGGAAATGTCGCCTGAATTGCAAAAGGTGGAGGAGGGAGGAGGAGGAGGAGACGAGGAGGCGCAGGCAAGCGGCCAAGGTCTCCCCGCGAATGCGCCCCTGCCTTGGCGCAGCTGCGTCCCTGGGGTGGGGCGGGCGCCGGGTAAATGGGTGGGGGAGAGGGAGGACGAAGAGGTGGGCCGAGGGGAGGCGGGAGGAGGAGACAGGCGCCGACGGTGACACTAGCTCCGGGTCCAGGGCGAAGGGCAGTGGGCGGAGGGGCGGCGGGCGCCGGACCCCGTTGTTGGCAGGGTGGGCGGGCAATAATAAGCCACCGGCACGCGAGCGACCCTCCTCTTCCTCCCTCGTAAGGAGGCGGGCAGGGCAGACGATGCAGCCGCAGCAATGGAGGAGGCAGAGGAGACTAGTCGTCGGAGGGACCGCTGCCCAGGAGCTACGAACTGACGTCGCCCGAGCCGACACACAGGCGCGGGGCGGCCCACCCAGGAGGCCTCCTCCTCCTCCCGGAGTCCCCGCCTACCGTTTTGGCTCGCCTCGGCCGGCCTGGGAAATGGCGCGGGCGCGTGTGGCGTCGGCGGCCTGGGCCTGTCTCGGCTCGGCTGGCTTTTAAGGGTGCGTGAGGAACTTAGGGGAGGGACAGGCCCGCCCGCCGCGAGCGTCCAGGCGCGCAGGAAGTTGTTCTGTGCCGCGACAGGGCCGTGTGGGAAGAGAGCGGCAGCTTCAGACGGTGTGGCCCTTGTGCTCCCAAGCCGCCTTCAGCCCTGTAAGGCCCCTAAATGGCTGGGGCCCCTAATAGCTAAAGGAGTGCACAGTGTGGCCCTTGTGTTCCCAAGCCTTCTTCAGTCCTATAAGGGCCCTAAATGGCTGGGGCCCCAAATAGCTAAAGGAGTGCCTTTCTTCAAGGGCAGCCACATGTAAAATGCATTAACAATACTACAATCTGGAGGTTACTAGAGCATGGATGACTATGGTCAAGTCATCGCTGTCCAAAAAGGGCTTCAACTGACACACCAACCATAGTTGGGAATAAGCAGTCTTGGCTACGGCCTCCAACTGAGCTTTAAGCATCAGTGCAGAGTCCAGGAGCACCCCCATATTTCACACCTGTCCCTTCCAGGGCATTACAACCCCACTGAGGACTGCCAACTGCATGGACCCAAGACCCTGTGGCACACAGCACCTCCGTCTTATCTGGATTCAGTTGGCCCCCATCCAGCCCGTTACGGCCTCAGGACCTGTCAAACACTTCAACCTAGGCGTGTGCACAAATGCATTTTTTGCATTCGAATTCGAATTGATTCAAATATTCAATTCAATTTGAATGTCAAAAATCCGGAGTTTTGAAAATTCAATTTGAATCTGGATTATCCAAATCCATATTTTTGAAAACCCGATTTGAATTCTAAAATATGAATGTTGACAACATTCGTATCTGATTTTCAAATTCGCGCACATCCCACTTCCGTTCTGTTTGCATCTCGTTGTCATCCTGCGTTATAAGCACAAATAAACCCGATATTTGGATGCAATATAAATGGATCTATTCAGTCGAATTATTTGAAAATCTGTATTGGATTTTCAAAAATCCAAAATCTGAATGTTTAAATTCGGATTTTCGAAAATCCGATTTGAATGTCGATATTCGTCGAATTTGAATCGGATTTTCAAAATTTTTAATATCCGTGCTCATCCCTACTTCAACTGCCTCTCCTGATTCAGATGTCACAGATACAGCTGGGTATCATCTGCATACTGATGACACCTCACTCCAAATCTCCTGATGACCTCTCCCAGCACCTTCATATAGATATTAAAGACCATGGGGGAGAAGATCGCCTCCTGGGGAAGCCATAAGTGAGTTCCCATGTTGTTGAGTCAGAATCTCCCACTACCACTTTCTGAGATCAGCCATGGAGTTAGGAGCAGAACCAATGGAGCACACTGCCTCCTATTCCTAGACTCCATCGCCTTTCCAGAAGTACACCATGGTCAGTGGTATCAAATGCCACTGAAAGGTTCAGGAGAACCAACAGGGTTGCGCTCCCTCTGTCTCTCTCCTGGAGAAGGTCATCAACAAGGGCAACTAAAGCAGTTTCCATGGGTCTGGATACTCAGCTTCTTCCAAGCATGCCTGCAGTTGAACAGCCATGTTTGTCACATGTTTAATTTGTGGTTTGCCTCCACTGATCTCAGAGTAGTTTTTAAGGGTCCCTCATTCTCAATTTGCCTTCTTAACAACCTGGACAGTATAAGCAGGCATTAGATTGATACTGAAACACTGCTTATACCTTGTTGAGGGAAGGTTTGAGAAGGCAGACAGTCTCATTCTTGGTGTGGAGTGCAGACTCAAGGATGTCTAGATTTCCTTCCAGTCCTGCAGCCAAAATTCCAGTGCATCAGCAGTGACGAACGCCACAGCCCTCTGAGTTGCTACTTTACAGCTACCTGGAGAAAACACAGTGACTGAAAAGCATGCAGTGAAGCTCATGTCTAATTGGAAATTGGAGCCAAGACTTTTCATTATTCAAATCACTAGACCAGTGTTTCCCAAACTTTTGACATATGTGTACCCCTTCTATAATTTTCGTAACGCTGAGTACCCCTCATAAAAAACAGCTAAGCACGGTGCAGTGGATATTCCCACGTGATCCCCACCAAACTCCGGTGCAACGCGTACCCCCACCAAACTCTTCCTGTACCCCTGGGCGTACATGTACCACACTTTGGGAAACACTGCACTAGACTATGCCACACTGCCGTATGAGTTTGGAAGGAAAAGAAGTCCACCAAAGGATAAGGCTTATTCATAGAATCGTGAGGTCGGAAGAGTCCACTTTCCCTAAGACTTTTAATTATTTATCTCCATTTATTTCCCAGGGGTCCCAGGGCAGGTTGCAGCAATAAAAACATATCTGCCCAAGCTCATGTTTCATTGCTTCCATGACGCTATCTGTCCATCTCATTCGTCTGCCATTTCCTTTCATCTTCAATCTTTCCCAAGATCAGGGCCTTTTCCAATGACTTGTGCCTTCTCATTATGTGGTCAAAGAATTTGAAATTTCTGCTTCAAAATATTTTTCCTTCCAATGAACAGGGTTGATTTCTGTTAGTATTGACTGATTTCAGCTCCTTGCAGTTCAACGGGACTCAAAAGTCTTCTTCAGCAACACTGTTTGAAAGTGCTGATTATTTCATGCTCACCTTCCTTATGGTCCAGCTCGCACATCCCTCCATCCCATCCCTCCCTCCCTCCTTCCCTCCTTTTTGCTTCCCTTGAATTTGCCTCCTGTTGGCTGGGCGATTGGGGCTGAGCGCTGGGCCTAATGGTGCTGTGGGTCATGTCCACAGTCTGTGGCTTTTGTTCTGCTGCCTCACCAAATCTGAGGGCAATGCTGAAGCAGCAGCAGCAGCAAAAGCCACCCGTCCAGTCCTTGAAGAAAAGAAGATGTTGGTGGCAGTTTCTGACCATTCAAGGGAAAAGGGTACTATGTGCAGCGATGCTTTGTCAGCTTTGCCTCCTTCAAAGCCTGAGGAATGGAGGGATGCAAGGAGAGCCAACCTCTTTTTCCAAGAGGGTGTCTCCACCAACCAAGGAGGGCTTTGTATTGAGCAAACACACTCTAGGCAGTGATGCCTGGGTTATTCCAAAGGCCAAGGAATGGAGGGAAGCAAGGACAGAGCAAACACTGACTCTCCTTTTGGGTGGGGCAGGCAGAGGTGACATATCTTTGTCATATGTCTTTTGTTCACTTAAGATGACTCAAGATTTGTTTTGTGCCAAAATGTGATTGACAGAAGGAAGATGAGGGGAAAGACTGAAGAGATGGAGAGGAAAAATATGCCCTATCATTAGGCTCAGGCCAGGAAGTCAGAAACATGCGAACAAACAATGAAGGTCTGAGTGGTCATTAAAGCATAAGGTTGTGATCTTACCAAAATTGTGTTAAGTTCCCCTTGTGCCCTAACGTGGACTTTTTGTCGTGGCTTTGAGATAGCTTTTGTTGCATTTATTCACCACACACACTGCATACTCATAAGGGATATTATTAAAGTCATAGGTGCCTGGTCTAGTGGTTTCCATACTTTCTTCTATTCAAATCTAAATTTGCAATAAGCTGATAATCTGGGCCACAGTCAGCTCCAGAGCCCTGTCCCCATGGAATTTAAAGTGTGCCAGGACACTCCTTTTGCCTCTGAGCGTCCCCATTCCGGGCTTTACAAGGCGCTTAGGGAGCTTAGCAAAGTGAGACACCCGCAATAAAATACGTGCACTTTAAAGAAGAGTTCCAGCGCTCTTTCGGCGATTCGCGGGTTTTGCTCGCTATATCTGCCTTGAGGACGCTCCGTGGCAAAAGGGGCGGGGATTGCTTGCCTGCACGCACAGCCAAAAAGCATTCACACATCTGAGAAATGCAGCAGGTTCGCTTCCTTTCCTTTGTAAAAAGAGCCAGAATTGCTCAGAATGGCAACATTGTTTTCAAGTGAAGCCTTAAAAGAGAATGAGCGAAGGATCGCGCTCCCGATCCTCCAGCCGCTGACTTTACCGGGGCAGAAAATCCTTTTCTAACAGAGAACAAAGTGAAAGTAACTGCTGAAAGTGAATGAAATTGACAGAATGAGCGCTCATCTGCTTTGCTGGGGGGGGGAGCAGTTTCAAGAGACGGAGATCTGGCTATGTTTCCTTTTAACAAGAGAGGGGGTGGGGGGGGGAAATGCCTGGAAAGAGAAAACTGCTACCACGGGGACGGAAAGTCCGTTTAGATCGCGGCTGCCAGGGGGACGCTTATTCTGGAAGTGGAGGGGACTTTTAAAGTCAGCTATAACAGAGTGACTGCAGAGGAATCTGAGAGGGGCTAATAAGTCTTTTGGGGATTCAGCCCAGGTCTTGTTTTTACTGCTTCTCCATCTGTGGCTGTAAAGTATATAATCAATTTGATTTTGGTACTGACCATCTGGTGATGCCCATGGGTACAGTTGCTGCATTTTGTACTCTGAGGCCAAGCTTGCCTGTTATTCCAGTTATTGTTTGATCCCAACTATAGCATTCCAGTCCTCTGAGATGCAAATGATTTTTTTTGTGTCATTTCTAGAAGGTATTATAGCTGTTTATAGAATTAATCAACTTCAGATTCTTTGGCATCAGTGGTTAAGGATTTGGATTACTGTAATGTTGAGTGATTTGCCGTGGTTTGTTTTAAAGATTGTAACCCACTTCTGCTTTCTTATCCTTTTATTGACTAAATGGGCAACCACATTTCTTGTGAGGGCTTATTGCCTACAGTAGTAGATGTAATGGTCATCTGAATTAAACTTGCCCACTTTAGTCCATTTTAGTTCACTGACTCTCAAGCTGCCAATGTTTAGTCTTGCCATTTCCTGTTTAACCACATCCAGATCTTACCTTCCAGGTTCCTGTGTAATGTTGTTCTTTGCACCATCAGACTTTCCTTCCACCACCACATCCACAGGCGCTTCTCTTTCTGCCCTCTCCTGACTCTTCCAGGGTTAATTCTAGTAGCCATTGATATACCTGTCATCCATAAACTTGTCTAACCTTTCCTTAAAGCCATCTGGGCCGATAGCTATTACCACCTCTTCTGGCAGCAAATTCCATAAACGGACGACCCTCTGGGTGAAGAAATACTTCCCCTTGTCAGATCTGACTCTCATACCCATCAGCTTCATAGAGTGACCCTTAATCATTCTGGTTGCCCTTTCCTGCACCCTTCCCAGTTCCACAATATCCTTTTTGAGGTGTGGTGACCAGAATTGTACACAATATTCCAAATGTGGCCCCACCATAGATTTATAGAGAGGCAAGATGACACTTGCTGACTTAGGGAATCACTGGTGAGATTGGGATAGATCCGGTGTCCTAAAGTGTAGACACCAGATCTATCTCCCATCTTCACTTCCCTTGGACACTTTCTCAAGAAAGTGAAGGTGCAAAAAGGCTCCATGTCAAAGTTTAGCAACCATGGATGAGCTGCTAAAATACGAAATGAATATTCAAGAGGCAGTACATTCAAAGAACTCTTTTTTGCCCTTTTTTGCCTGTGATTCTAGGATGTATCATTTTCAAAATGATCTAAATCACTAATATTAAGCTTTATTAGACGTTCCTGGAATCTATTATTGTGCTTCTAAGAGAAGAACCTAAGTCTGTTCACTTTCTCCACACTAACCACCATTTTGTATGCCTGTGTCCACTGCTTGCAGCCTCTTGATCATTTTTGCTGTCAATTTAGGCAATTTTCCTGCTCTGCGGTCTTTTGTTTTAGGTGGAATGATCAAAACTGTACACAGTATTCCAAGGGTGGTCTCACTTTATAAGATCATTATGACATTGTACTGGCAGGTTCATTTTCAGTGTCTTTCCTTAATGATCCCTAACAAAGAATTCAGTATTTTCACAGCTGCAGAATAGTAGATTGACTTTTCCATTCAGCTATACTGTACATACTTCTCTTGGAGAATATTCCACACTCTGAGTGCCAAAGACAGAAGGGCCTATCTCCCCTCTCCAAGCATTACAGATTCCAAGAAGAAAGGGAGGGGAAGAAATGAAGGGGCATAGAAGAAAATTGGGCCATATGGAAGAAGGCCTCCCTTCCTCTCACAAGTTATTTAAGGTGATTGCATTATTTCATTAGTGTATATGAGTTTTTAGGATTTTAACTCCAACATGCATTTATACTTGTTCTTACTGAAAGATGTCTATCATTTTGATGCTCAGTCTCAAATGTGCAGAGATCTCTTTGAAGGAGAGGAAATGAGAGGAAATAAAGTAACAGGAACGCAATTCCACCTGTGTCCTGCCTGCTTTAGCCTCCCCCCCTACAGTGAAGAACAGGAGAGGAAAGAAAGTAACAAGAGCTCAATTCCACTTCACGTCCTGCTCTTGCTAATAGTTGAGTGGATGTGTGTGTGGAGGTTGTGTGTGTTCTTAAAATACATACATACGTACATCTCATTATTGCCTAATTCTGTTTTAGTTCCTTGTTGCAGGTGTGTGTGTGTGTGTGTGTGTGTGTGAGAGAGAGAGAGAGTCTGTGGGTGAGGGACCATGTGCCAAGGCTGGGCAAGAGGAGGAGGACTGGGATAGGGACAAGTATCACAACAGTCATGGGCAGGGGGAGATATGGCACTGGGAGGCAGAAGAGACAGGTTAGGAGAAGGGGTGTTAGATACTTTGAAGCTATCATGCCTTCTGTTCTGCCTCCTGCCAGAGTTTGGGGAGGCATGCCAGTCAGCCCCCTGCTCTGGCCATGACAAATTTGCAAAGCACTTTGAGGATGAAGTTGCTCAGATTCATAGGGGATTAGAGGTCACAATTGGACATAGTCCAAAAGAGGCAGCCAGAGAACTATCTGGTCCAGTTTGCTTGGATCAGTTTCAATTATTGCGGCCTGAGGATGTGGACAAGCTGCTTGCGGGGTGGTGGCCGACGACGTGCTCTTTGGATCCCTGCCCCTCCTAGCTGATAAAAACTAGCCACCAAGGTTTGACTGGGTGGATCCAGGAAGTAGTGAATGCCTCTCTGAGGGATGGAGTGGTTCCACTAGCCCTGAAACAGGCTGTGGTGTGCCCCTCCTGGTGCACCCGGTGGCTAACATACCTTTTTTAGGCAGGGTTCTAGAGAGGGCTGTCGCTGTTCAACTGCAGGCATGCTTGGAAGAAGCTGATTATCTAGACCCATTTCAATCTGGCTTCAGACCCGGTTATGGCACAGAAACTGTCTTGGTCACCCTGATTGATGACATCCTCCAGGAGAGAGACAAATGGTACCCTGTTGGTTCTCCTGGACCTCTCAGTGGCTTTTGATACCGTTGATCACGGTATCTTCCTGGAAAGGCTATGGAGTTTAGGACTTAGAGGCAGTGCTTGGCATTGGTTCTGCTCTTATCTCCAGAGCTGATCTCAGATAGTGGCTGTGGGAGATACTGATTTGACACCCTGGGAACTCATTTGTGGGATTTCCCAGGGCTCTATCTTATCTCCCATGCTATTTAACGTCAACATGAAGCCGCTGGGAGAGGTCATCAGGAGATGTGGAGTGAGGTGTCATCAGTATGCAGATGATACCCAGTTCTATCTCTCTGTGACATCTGAATCAGGAGAGGCAATTGAAGTGCTTGACAGGTGTCTGGAGGCGGCAATAGGCTGGATGAGGGCCAATAAATTGAAGCTGAATTCAGACAAGATAGAGGTGCTGTGTGTCACAGGGTCTTGGGGCACTGTAGTTGGGAGACATCCTGTCCTTGATGGGGTTGCAATGCTTTGGAAGGGATAGGTGCTTAATTTGGGGGTACTCCTGGATTCTGCGCTAACGCTTGAAGCTCAGGTGGAGGCCATGGCCAGGAGTGCCTACTTCCAACTATGGCTGGTGCGTCAACTGAAGCTTTTTTCGACAGAGACGACTTGGCCACAGTTATCCATGCTCTGGTAACCTCTAGACTGGACTACTGTACTGCACTCTACATGGGGCTGCTCTTGAAGACGGTTCGGAAGCTGCAGCTAGTACAAAATGCAGTTGCCAGAGTGCTGACTGGAAGTGCTAGCCGGATGCACATCACGCCGGTTTAAAAAGGCTTGCACTGGCTGCCAGTTCACTACTGAGCACAATTCAAGGTGCTACCTTTGATTTACAAGGCCCTAAATGACTTGGGCCCCAAATATCTAAAGGACCACCTTCTCCCATAGCGACCTGCCCATGCCTTAAGATCTGCCAGTGAGGTCCTCCTGGTTGTCCCACCACCTTCAGTAGTGAGGTGGATGGGCACCCAAGATTGGGCCTTCTCAGTAATGGCCCCCAGGCTATGGAATAGTCTCCCCCTCAAGGTGTGTCATGCCCCTTCTCTGTTTATATTAACAAAGGCAGTGAAGACACACCTCTGCCCTGGCCTTTGGCTGAAGTGATTATACTTCCCTCCCACAACAGGGCACCATTATTTTAATATGGAATATATTGTTAGAAATGCTGGATTTTAAGTATGTTTTAATGTATATTATTGCTTTTAATGCATTGTCATTTGTAATTTGTTGTTTTAAAAGTTGTTAGCTGCCCTGGGACCTTCAGGTATTGGGCGGGATAGAAATACAAATAATAAATAAATGAATAAATGAATAAATATTGCTCTTAACATTTTGATGTCATCAAATAACTTGTAAATGTGTTAAGAAAGCACTGGTCCGAGAACAATCCTGGGGGATCCGTCCTATTACACGTCTCTCTTGTGAGATGGTGTACTGGATTGTCCTTTTCTACATTTTCATTAACACATTAAAAAAACTAGTAATTGTTAGATTGGCTTTAATATACGTGCTTTTCTCTATAATCTGGTAACAGTCCATCCATAAAATTCTGCTGAATATCTTGCATTTGTTTCTTTTGTTCCAAGAACTCACCCTGGCCAGTGAGTTCTATAATCTGTAAATTATGTCCCTGACACGCCTTTTGACAATTTAAACAAACTTTATTTTTTGCAACAGTGAAAGTTTATCACTTTATAGTGTTAAGTTTGAACCCTTTTAATGTTCAGGAAAGCGCTCGTAAGAAAAGAGCAGCTCTTTGTATGATAAACCAGCTTGGAAGATAGTTGTTGGCTCCTCACAGAATAGACACTGGCTTAATGAAATGGTTAATGGGAAATGTTTCCACCAACTAAATTGGTTTGGTTGTCATCCCTAAAGGCATCTCAGCTTTATTTATTAACGGTTTGCTTGTAAAAATGCTTTAAAGCAGGATCCTATGATTTGCTGGGTCAGCAACATGTGCCTTCGATGGGGTTGTAATTTGCTAAATGAGGCACTACTGCAGTATTAAAAGCAACAAACAGTGTGCTAGTGTTACTAACAAAGGCTTTTAGCCAGGATCCTATAGTTTTGTATTTATATCTTTGAAATGCTAATATTTTATATACACACTATCATCTATCAATTATCACCCACATATCTGGTCTATAATGAAAGCAATAAAGAGAAAGCTAATGCTGCTCTTCAGCAAAAACGTTAGAAGCACTAGTAATGTGTAGACCTTATAGCAGCATTATTCTTGAATGCATCACTATGCTTTCTTCCACAATATGCTTAATGGTTCCTATCAAATGTTTTAGAGAAAGTAATACTGTGACAGTGGGATGATGTGTTGCTGTTTTATCTGTGCCATAAGCCTGTTGGGTCTCAGTGCTACAGTTCTAAGACCATGAAGACAAGAGACCTAAAATGCTGCAAGTATAATAAGGAATCCCTTTTCATTCCTTTGTAAGATATTTAGAACGTAAGAGGAGCCCTGCTGGATGGGGCCACAGCCCATCTAGTCCAGCATTCT
>MTQE01003428.1:31843083-31854195 GCA_014337955.1 Aspidoscelis marmoratus | reverse complement strand
CCATCTAGTCCAGCATTCTGTCTCACACAGTGGCCCACCAATTGCTTCTGAACATTTTCAAGCAGAAGACAAAGGCAAAGGCTTCACCTGCTCCCCAATCCCTGCAAATAGCCTTTAGAGGTATCCTGCTTGCCTCTCCAGCCTGACAGAAGTACCTAGGCCTCTATTCCAGTAGCCATTTTAAAATTAAATATAATGCTGTATATTTATCTGAATGAAAATATTTTGCTCTCCATAGTAATAAATCACAGTGTCTAAACTCCCATGAGCCCCAACAATGATGGGAACCTGTAGTACAACAACAGGGAAGCTATAGTTGGACAACCTCTGTAGTGGGTCAGAGACACTAGGCTTTTAAAAATAGTTTTCTAACAGTTTGATATTTTGTTGTGTACCTATATCATATCATATAGAACATGAGAATCTCTCTTGGATGTTGATGTCCCTTTCCCAACAGGAAATGGAACGTCAAACTCTGCAGTTGCCTTCTGTTCGTTTCTCCTTTCTATTTTCATTTTATACTTTTATTAAAGATGTAAGTATGTTAAAAGTGAAAATATTGACACTGAAAAACTAAATGTTACAGAATATAGAAAGAAAACCAAAAAGCACTGCGCAAATCAAATAAAAACAGAAGGAGAAATGGAATTTAAGAAGGTCTTCTGATCTCCTCATTGATTATAAGTAAAGTGACATTCATACCTCCCTTAAGTAAATTAGCTCTGCTTATTTTAAATTTTCCAACATGTCAATTGTCAAATCCCAAGATCAACAAAACTTTTTCTTTCTTACACAGAAAGTCAATAAAAAGTTCCCAATTCTTAAGAAATGATGTTAGCATTCTTTCTTTGATCAGTCAAATCAATCGATTCTTTTCTACCAAATCAGTTGCAGTAACGAATCTTCCACGGTGGGTAGCACCGAGATCTACCATCCTTGCGTGTAATGCAGTCTTGCAACCATAACCATATATCGGGTTCATTTCCCATGGCTCTTCTCTCGTAATAAATCCATCAAGCTTAACAAAACAAGTTATGGTTTCAATTGCATGTTAATCTTTAAAATCCTTTGTGTAAGGGGATTTTTGCACTTAATTGCCATGGGATACCAGCTAAAATCAAGGATGGTGGCCGGCATCTGCATTGTGAGCACCAGCCTGTCCCAAACCTTGGAATACACTGCATTAATGATTTTGCTTTTCAAAGCCACACTGAATAATGCTTAATTTTTCTGAATAGCATTTTAACAAGTAGTTCTCACATCAAACTGGAGGTCTACCATTACTTTCAAAATTGATAAAGAGATGGGTGATGGGGTTTTTTTTGGTGTGTGTGTGTGTTATTCAGTGCAAACACTGTGTTGAGAATCCTAATTATAGGATAGGTAGAAAATATATCTGCCTTGCAGGTAACACCATATCACGCATGTACACACACACACACACACACACACACACACACACACACACGGATTCAAAATGATTCCCCTGTACTGCTGACTTGAAACTGGAATTTGGTAATACCCTGCATATTGGCATAATTCTAGTGAAAGCAGATGTGAGCAATGTGATCCAGATAGTCTTCACTCTCACAAACAGCAAACAAAATTCTGGTAAGTTAAAACAGCTGAACATCAGAAGGCCAAGAAGATGGTGATACGTATCTGGAGGACAGGGCTGAAAAGGGACCAGCAGTTTGCTAAACAAGATAACACACTTTCAAAGCCTATTCTGAGGGTCCAACCAAAAGTAAAAGCCACACTGGTGTTTGATGCTGGAAATGAGATGCTACTATTGTACAGAATGACAGAAACAACCCAGACTGAAAATGCTTTATTTTGAAATATGAATTCTTAATGTTGGCTTTTTTTCATCCTCAGCACTGTGATGCCACTTAAATTTGGGTCCATGTACAGCCACAATCAAAGAAGGGGAATCCTATCTATTGACCTTCCATATGGTGAATGCCTTAACCCTTGGATGTTTTTCCTTTTCCTTAATTTTTTCTAAGTTATGTTCATGTACTTCCATTCTCGGATACCACTAGGTTGTGACTGACCAAGTGGGCAATTCTAAGCAGTTCTCTTGGCAAAAATATAGAAGTAGTTTGCTATTGCCTACTTCTGGGGAGAGGTTGAACTGGCAGTCCTCTGCTTTCCAGGCAGTTTGCTCTACCACTGGCTACCCCCTCATGTACTTTAACATGCAGCAGAATCTCTTGTGATTGCACGATAGCCTAAAGATCGATCAAAATTTGTTTGATAAATCTATGCTGAATGAGATTGCTACCAAATGATACCTGTATCATCTACAAATACTGCAAATGCAAGACAGAATAAAAAATAAAAAACCTACATATGCTAACATTTACAATATGCTTGAGAAGTACAGATAGGATAAGCGTAAGACATGAAAATGAAAACAGTTACCATACTAAGAAAACACCAAAGTCAAAATTGTGGATATTACGAACAAATTTTTTTAATTAAACCATTTACACCACTTTGCACAACACATCCAGCCTGTGCGTTAACAAACTGTTATATTTTACTAGTACATTTGTTCACTGGAAAAGGTGCAAATAGACAGATCGACATGGTTCACAGGTGAGAGTCTTATGTAAATAAGTCTTTTCTTTAAATGGCTTCCTTTTATATATATATTGGAATCATTTTGGTTTGTAACAGAACTATACAATTGAAAAAATACATTTGTTAAAGTTGAAACAAGGCTGTTTAATGTTAAAATCAAGAATTCCTAAACAGATCTACCCCTCCAAAAAAAGAACCCCTTCTCCTCCCACCCTTCCAAATACTAGATTACAAGTTCAGAAACATTCTGTCCTACCAAAATAGCCTTTACAAACCAACATTTTAGATAAATTGTCCACAGAACCTTAGGACCAGCCCAAGACTTTTTTCTCCTTAAAAAACAAAAACAAAGGCTGAATCTTCATATATTTGACAAAATTACGGTTAATCTTTTACCAGATCTATATCAGCTTACATTTCATGCAAAGTATGAACAGGCAATTTCCTAAGTAGTTATTAGCATGTGTAACCAAAATGAAGTTGGATAAGTACACCAGGATTCATTTTCAAACAGCTCTGTATGGAACTCTGTTGATATTTAGCACTTAGATGATCTCTTGATTTAATGCCATGGCAGAAAATTTCTGATTTTAGTTCATAATGCAGACAATCAACTGTAAAACCAAGATAAAGGATGGCATTTCTAGAAAACCCTTTTACAATCAATTTAGTTGTTGTACCCATCTTACTCTGTTCAAAATCTTAAAAGGAGGGTTGCTTAGTTTGGAACAATCTATCCATCAAGCCTTCGAAGGGAGAGATGGTAACTTAAGAGGTAACAGGTGTAGCTCATTGGTAGAGCAACTTCTTCAAACGCAGAAGGCTACAAGTTCAGTCTTTAACATCACCTAGGAAAGGGCAGACCAGAACACTGGCTATGTCTGCAAGGCCCTTTCTACACTGACTGACTGGTGATCTGGATTAAAGAGCCTCTTAATCCAAATAACTGACCTCCTGATCCACATATTAATGAGGATCAAGGAGGCCCTGCTCCCACTGGTTTGGCTCTGTCAGCACTAGAAAGAGCCAGATCTGGATTAAGGAGACTCTTAATCTGGATCTGTTGAAGACCAAGGGCCTTGTTCTGGATCATGAGTGGTGTGCAGATGGCCCAGCTCTGTGTTCTGGTACTATTGGGGGTGCTTTTCAGAGAACCATAGTGCGCCCCTCCCCAAGCTTTGAGGCTAGGAATTATTGGAGGCAACTGCAAAGCTTGTGTGAGCTTTACAGCTGCAGAAGGACATGGGCTGGATCAGCTCTGTCTGTGCAGATGGCGCTGATCTGGTCCACATCTCCACTTAATCTGGATCAGTGGGCCTGATTTTTCTGGACCCTCTGCTCTAGATTAACACAAATTAAGTACAGAGAAGACCTAAATGTCCCTTCTCTTCCCCAAACACACACAAATCACCCAAAAATGGCAGCCAAATGTGCAGACTACAAAAACAAAAGAGCCAGTGACTAGCCAGACTTAATAGTCCCGACTGCTTCTGTACTTGGTTCTGTTCTCTGCTCGTCAAGAAAACAAGTCACCAATACCACCCCAGATATTTTACCCAATATTGAATCCATGTGCTAAAGCATAAAAAGGGCTATCCCCAGAGTCAAACACAATTATTTGTCTTACCTTTCCCTGGAAATATTCAACAGTTACTTCTATTCTTCCCATTTTTTTGAGTCGTCAACACATACCCTCCCTTCACCTCCTTTAAAACATATGCAGGACCCCTTGATATGTATATTATCTTCTTGAAGTTTTTATCATCTGTACAGATCTCTTCTGAATTCCTTCTGGTGGGACTAGCTCCAATGCCAAATAGATTGGATCAAGCATTCCTCCACATTTGAATCACTAGCATGCCACAAATGATATTCTGCAGTTCAGTGGAACAGTTTGGAATGCTGTTGCTTATGCATATCATTTAATTTCTTCATGCATCTGTCCCTGCTGGATTCTATTTCAGCACTTTCAGTCTGGCTCTCTAGCCAAGGATGAATGGGAGCTTAGTTGATCTATAAAGTGGACAATTCTTCTCCCACTTGATGTACCACATACTGTGGTTTATTCTGATTAAATGTATGGTTTACTCCCTCCATGTATTTAGTAAATATTCTGAAATACACAGAATTCCTTTAAAGTAACATTTTCTCTTCTGTAATATAGTCTTGCCTAAGTTGATGACCCACTGATAGGGGAAATTGATTTCCGTCATATAATGTGGTAAGTAATAATGGGCTATTTCAGGATGGGAAAACAGTGGCTCCCCTATATTTTTAGACTCTAACTCCTCAGGCAATGATCAGAGACAAAAACATAAGACTGCATTGCCAAATACTTGCCTTTGGGAAGCTGACAAGTAGGATAGGACTTTTCCTGATGTTCAGAAGCAGATATTTATTTATAAATAATATATATAGTCTCATCCTGTTGTATCCCTGAAGATCTCACGGTGGGTTACAGCAATAGAAACAAAATGTAAAATGAACACGCTAAAAACAGTAACAGAGCCTGAGATTGGCTAAATAGGTCCAGGGTAAATCTGTCTTCACCACTCTCCAAAACATGTAAAGTGAAGATATCTGGTACATTTCAAGGGGGAGATTATTCCATAATCTAGGGGCCAGCACTAAAAAGGCCTTCTCCTGGGTACACACCCCTTAGCTACTGAAGGTGGTGGTAAAACCAGGAGGGCCTCCCTTGCAGATCTTAACTATATAAGTTACACCTCAGCAACTTGTGGAGTACAGATTTCCTGTTCCTAATCCAGGAAGAGCAATCGCCCAGCAGTTTACCGTAGTTTACCAGCAAAACAGAAATATGCTTTTTCTAAGTTAATTAGTACATTTGTTTGCCAACTGGTTGGAGTCTTCAGCAGATCTCTTGCTGCTAACCAACATAATTCCACTCACAACCATTTGTACAATACCTCCACAGATATGAAGAAGAGTTGGCTTTTCTACCCCGCTTTTCTCATCCATTTAAGGGGACTCGAAGCAGCTGACAAAGCGTTTCTATTCTCCTCCCCACAACAGTCACCCTCTGAGGTTGGTGGGGCTGTGAGAGCTCAGAAGAGAGCTGTGACTAGCCCAAGGTCACCCAGCTGGCTTCATGGAGGGGGGCGGCGGAATCGAACCCGGTATTCCCAGACAAGAGTCCGACTCCCTAACCACTAGACCAGACTAGGGGTACTGGCATAAGATTTCATTCCTTTTATACACGGAGATTCTTCACTGAGCTTGCGACCTGACAACTGTAACTTAAAAGCACTTCTCCCCAACTTCAGTTTCTAAATGCAACATCAATTTTTGCTATGTAATCAGAAAACACAAATTGAACTGAGATGTGAACATCAATATTGCTGTTTTCTTTGGAGTTTTTGAGCTGTTAAGTAGTCCTGATGCTTCTTACATCAGAAGGAACTGACCATAGCTATATCGAGAGGGAGGAAGTGTAAGAATGGGAGAATATTACTGGTAAATTTTCAGATGTGGAGAAATCAATTGCAGACATTCATTTAGTATTCAGTCTCCGTGACTCTCAAGCAAGAAATAAATTATAATAAATTTTAGGAAGTTTCTAAGAAGAAGCAAGAAGAAATCCTTTTACACAAACAAGGGAGCACTTTTTTTTAAGTGACCACAAAAAAGACTGAGAAGATATTATTTACTGGGATATTTCCTAATTTCATTTAGCCTTTTTTGTTGCTATTTATAGAGTGAAATTATAGTCAGGGAGTGTGGCTTATTGAGTTCAAATGGCAACATCTGTGAGGTAAATGAACAATTTTCCTAAAAATAATACTGTTCTCTCCTCAAAGCACTATTTAGAAAAGATACTATTAAAATAAGCAAAGAAAAATCTCCTATTCATTAACAGTCTATGCCGCCGTAATTAACATTTTGCCCTGGTCCTCAAATTGATCATTGTAGCTTTTATCTAGGGCTCTCTTGGCCACTTATCATTGTCTGTCCAGTACAAGATTTGGTAAGGAAATAGGTGGTAGATGAGGTGCTTCTTAATCTTTTAAACAAGCAGCAATCAGTCAATAAAAAAGTCAGAGTGTTAGAAGGAAAAAGGGATGAAAATACCTCTAAGAGGGAACACACAACTTCCACTCTTTGGTGCAGAAGCCTAAGTAAGCACTTTGCTACAGCTGTTGCTTAAAAAAAAATAGAAGGAAATTTCTATGTTCCCCTTTACTATCTGTGGAGGATGCAATAATCCACCACACCAGTAACACATTTCCAAAAGTGAAGTGGAGTGGAGTGATGTGGATTTATTACCCTAAAACGTCTTCAAATAGTGAATTTAAAAGCATGTGTGTATTTAATTTGCAAATACATTCAGCATTCTGAAGTCAAAACCCAAGAACTATGAACAATAACATTACTCATAAGAAGTGATTTATGAATCCTGAACATTTGGTCTCACAATTCTTTCAAAAGGATTACCGTACATTTCTGCTACAATAGTACCATTCCATCAAAGTGGAATATTGGATGAATATTTAAAAAATAAATTTACATTTTTAAAAAAGTTGACTTAAAGTATGAATAAAAAGGACAGATGTTCCATTGTAACTAAGGCCAAGGTCAGACAGCCTATTACAAATTTACGTTAAAACAGTGCACTTTTAAAAGCATGAGGTTCAACTGCATAATGATGAAAAACAAAATAAAGAAAGAATTGTTTTGAGGCCCTAAATATCTAAATACTGTACTAGATAGACGAAAACATTTAACTCATATTTACATGCATACACAAGAGATCAACAAAATAGCTTTTTAGGTACTTTCTTTATCACTGTAAGAGGCAAGGTGGCATCCATGACTAACACAGCTGGATATAGCATTCAGCCACAAAAATTATATGAGAGACAATAATTCATCAAATGACTAAAATAACAGCTATTATATCACACCTAAAGCTTTCAGCCATGTATGAGGTTAGATCAACTTTGCAGATTAGCAGAAACAACCAAAGAACTGATTATAGGTGCAAAATGATTTGTGTTGCGTATCTGGAATTCTCAAGACCTTGAACAGAAAGATTACAGGAATTCTTTGAAGGCCAGGAGACTAATTTGGATTGCAATGGAAGGATGCTCCCAAATGAATAAGGATAAATCATGTGCATCAGGACAAGTCACAGAGCAACTGGAAAACAAACTAGCACTTTTTATATTAAACTCTTGATATAAGGGGCACTTTTAAATATTTTCTCATTGGAGTATTCATATAAACTTAAAGACGGCAGGTAAGCAAAATAATTTAAAATCCTCAAATAATGCTTTAAGACATTCAGACTGGGCCTCCCCTGAGTTTTCACATTGGCTGACCAGAGACAATGCTTTTAGGCACTCCTGAATTTGTGCATGCACATTCACACAGATACTCTGAGGGCTGCTGGCTGATAGCAACACAGAAAAGACCAGGCAATTTTATACTTGCTAAAGTTAAGTCCTGAAGTAAAGTTAGAACAGATTCAGTTCTATCCCTTTGAATTGTGATGAGAGTAAGCCTAATGACTGGAATGCCTTCAAGGAATATCCTTGCCAGTGTGCTTTTGATCCAATATCTAATGTATAACTTAAAGAGGAAAAGCAACAGACGCACCCTACTTAAAAGAAGTACCAAACAAACCCACACACACTCCCAAGTTATACAGCCTGTGTAATTTGAGAAGGTTGTGGGAAAGGCCTAATGGGGATATAGGAAGCAAGAACTGATGTGCCCTAACCTTTATTCAGTTAACATATATGTAAGTTTCCTGCCTTGGTTTGGAGAGATTAAAATGAGACTTCCAATCACTCCATCTGGCACTTCCATCTTATGGGTCCACACTCCCCAGTCATTTCCACCAAAAAAAGTGAACCTTGGGGTCTTATTAATATTTGTAACAAAAACAATTTATTTTTTCACTGGGCACATGAGGATACTTTTTTTAAAAGCTTAAGCAACACGGCAATAGAGTTGGTGCCCTCAGTCTCTCCTATCTCAAAAACTGGAAGTCTCAGTTTATCTGCATTGTCTACAAATGTGTCTTATTTGAAGTCTACTTGATTACCATGTCCTACCTTTTGTGTGTAGTTTTTGCTGTTCAAATGTCTAAACACCATAGTTGCATTTAATGAAATACTTTTAATTTCCATTACAGTGTAGACATGCAAGCCACTACATTTCAAAAGCTCTTCTATTGAGTAGATTTGTTTTAAGTACTGCGTATTAAAACAAATCTTGATACTTTTCTGCACTGCAGACCTTAATTATTTACTGTAAGATACTCAGGTGGATATTGCTGATTCACATTCATGTATATGTCTTCTTAACCTTCCACAACTTTTTTTGTGTCTGTACATGCCTTAGGTTATTCTGAAATAACTGTTCAGTGTTTTTGTTTAAACTCTTTCAAAACATAAGTCACTGTACAGAAATGATATATTGCAAAGCACAATGAATGACAGGCTAAAGGCATGTAGGGAAGGCATAAAGACAACTGACACAATCATAGGAACATAAGAAATGCCCCAGTGGAGTTAGTCAATAACACCTCTAGTCTAGCAGTTTGTTCTTACAGTGATCAGATGGCTGCATAGGGAAGCCCATGGCCTCTGTATAGTCTTCTAGCAATTGGCTTTTAGAAGCATACAACCTCCAACAGCCTCCAAGACTAATAGCCATCAATAACATTGCGTCATTGATCGTCCATACAGGACAAACAGAATACAATATTTTTGAGGAGCAACTCATTTTACAGCTAACAAAATGCAATCTGTACATTAAAGCACAATGTGATAGACCTAAAAACGACTTCAATTCATACATGCATGGAATTTTACAATGTATAAACAGACAAATGCAATGCACTGCAGATGAGCCTTCTGTCTAGCAACCCATTAAGATTTAAAAGATCTTAATGCAAATACTTGATTGGATATAAAGTCCAGTGAACTCTAAGGCAGGTTAATAACCTGGGTAGGGAGAGAAGACTTTGAAACGTTTCCAAGACCAACAGCTTGTGGGCTGGCATGTTATGCTGTATAATCATATAGTAACAGAAAACAAAGATATAGTAACAGATTCCAAAAAAGTGTTTATGATAGTGTATAAAGATATTCATCTTTCAGAGATGGTGAAACAAATGAAACACTAATTATATATAACTGAAAGAAGGGTATCACAATGACACCGATGAACTGTGAAAGACATTCTGCAGCATTGTGATATGATGGCTATCACTATACAGAGAAAGGCTCTTTCAAATACAGCTATCCTTTGTTATATGAACTCAATTGATTCTATTAAAACGGCTCGTAAAGTGAAATCTTATATGGTGAGTTCTCATTATCACTGCTTACACTGCAGCTTCTTACAAGCCAGAATACCATTTAATAAAAATAGGTCGGAACTGTACATCTCTTATAAGTGAAGTTGTTTAGTCGTTTTTGGTAAAGTGGGGGATTACAGTTATGTGCAATATTCCCCAAATAAACTTACTGCTTGATTTCTCTCTTCTTTCTTCACATGAATTCAAATGTTTTGAAACTGGTTTTGATTAAATAGTTAAGCTCAAGAATGTACTTAAGCACAGATGCAGGTTATTTTTTAATCAATCAACCAGGTGAATGACTAGAGAAAAGGCCATATCAACAAGAATATAAAGATTTAATAACCACTAGTTTTGATGTATATTATATATCTATATGTGGGTGAGGGGTGTGGTTGTATATATTGAGAGAAGCATATAAACACCGGCCCATTTCTTAAATGGGATCTAAGAGCTCCTTAAAGCATTTGCAAAGTTCTGCATGATGTATCAGAAACTATATTCCTTTTCTCCCAAACAGCCAGAATTATTCTTTGATGCATATAAAAAAATGTCTTCCAGAACTCAGGGGGTTAAACACAGCCTGAAAAGCCATGCAGGGCACTGTGTGCATGAGGGAAATGTAAAGGCCCTGCTACAGTCAAATATAGTTTTAAGATTGTTCTAATATTCCTAGTACTATTCTAACAAAACTGTTTTTAAAAGTTTTTGGGTGCATCCCCACTTGGCTTTTTGAGTCCTGTTTTAGTCCTTTTTGGACTATTGTTTTTAGTCCCATTTGGACTATTTTTAATCCAAATAGAGTGCCTGACAATTAATCCAAATATAGCCTCCCCCCCAGTGCAAACCCTGCCTGCCATCAAAGCAGCAACATTTCCCCCTTCACTCCCTTTGAGCTGAAGCCAGAGAGCTTTGACCATGCCTCTGATCAAAGCAGCCACACTTTCTCCTTTTCACATCCTCCCTTTCCTGATAATGTTATCTCCATCAATGTTACCAGGAAATGTGCGCTCAAGCAAATCAGCAAAGGAGCTGAGAACAATTGGAAAAGGCGTGAGCTGCTTGCGGTTTTGCTTTAAATCCTTTTTGCTCATATGTATCTTTCTGATTACTGTTATTAGCTATTGGAATGTAGCTGCATTTCTTGTAACAATAATCAGAAAAGATACATATGTATCTGGCAAAAAGGTTTTAAA
>MTQE01003428.1:31809478-31842990 GCA_014337955.1 Aspidoscelis marmoratus | reverse complement strand
TCAGAAAAGATACATATGTATCTGGCAAAAAGGTTTTAAAAGCAAAATGGTGCTCTCCCCCCTTTTTTTTGCCTTTTTCAATTGGGGCTGTAGCATTGTGGGCATGGGAGCTTTGCATCTGTGAAATCTCACCCACTGCTGGCTAGCATTGGCCAGAAAGCTAGACTTCCACCCCAAACAGGCTCATAGCATTACCATTTGGAGGGGGGGAAGCAGACTCGGCTCAAAAAAAAAAAGGGGGGGGAATCCTGTTTTCATCAGTACTTTTTTCCTCCGGATTTCTGCAAGAAAGTCCTCACAAAATCCAGGAATAAGAAACTGAATAGGGACACTGGATACCAAGTTCGGATTTATACATAAGTAAATGGGTACTCTGGATACTGAATTCGGATTCAATTAGGATTTAAATGCCTATGGGGACGCACGCTCTGTGATCTTTACCCTTACCTTATCTCGTTTCAAACTTATTTTCTGCTACACAGTACATACAGTGCTACCCCAGCAATAGCATTTTTAGTCAAGCATCCTGTCCCACACTGGGCCAGCGATTGCTTCGGGGCATTCTCAAGTACTGAATAATCCAAAATCCTGAACTAGCAGGATATCAGTTTTTGATGACAATTCATCTTACACAATATGACTACTGTAGATGCACTGAATCATTAAAGAAAAAAGTATATGTGCATGCATGAGGACAAAGCTCTTTGCCTTGGGTTACAACTAGGCTCAGTTGACTCATGAAATCAAACTTTGCAAAGTGAAGTTACAAACTAAGTAAAATACATAGTGCAATATAAATTTCATCATTAAGATAATTTTTATTAATAGCTCAGTTAAAGTAAAGGAACTGCTGTAATAAGGTTTTACTCTGGTTACAGCATTACACGTAAATGAGTATTCGCAGTCACTGCGCAAAACGTTTGTAGATTACAAGACGACCTTGGAACTTTGTACTAAGTTGCACGTATGCTTTTCAAAAATCCTGCCTGTTCCGACAAAGTAATTCAATCACACTGGCTGAATACAGTTACTTGGCTGTGTTAAGGACTGCTCTGAAAAATACGGCCTAGTATTTTGAAGAACAAGCTGTTTCATTTCCTATATATCCTTTGAAATTTCCTTCTTAGCTGAAAAACACTTACAATGGTAAAATGCCAAGGTATGGTTTGGGAGCAAGCCACCACTGACAGGCCTCTATGACCATGAAATATCAAAGCCTTGAGGCTCAATTTACACCAGTGAGTTCACTCAATTGTTATATTCTTAAGGGGAAACACACCCACGCTTTCATACTGGTAGGCTGTAACAAATAAATAAATAATAAAATGGTGTAATAATAGGGTAAGATTAATTTATAGTTCAAAATTAAATGAAAATACAACATAAAGCTAAAAGCTAATCTGCTTAAAAACAGGATTTAAAAGGAGTTAATCTTTGCAATGAGACCAAGAGTATGCAGTCAACGATCTACGCTGACCCACACAGCTTGGCTTTATATCCCTGTTTCTGTTTTGTCATGCAAAGGTAAGCTTCAGACTACACTAGCAGCAACCTCTACCGGACAGATAAAGGAATAGGTCTTGCAGCACTGTATTGGAAGATGCCAGCTGATACAAGGCCACATGTGGATATAGGCTGGGGTCCAGAGCAATTATGACTTCAAAGTTCTTCTCTATGATAGGTATAGGGTATGGGAGCATCAAAAGAAAGATTTATCTATATGGCACTGAACATAATTTATAATACTTTAGGCATTTGTCTCATAAATAAAGAGTGTAAAAAACCTGTTCATACTAAACAAGTTAGAAGTATCCCCATTCCACATACTTAAACCCAGCAATCACTAATGCCAGTTGAGTTTTCAAGTTCATTTTGGTCAGTTTGATTTAGGATTTTAATTGAGAAGACTACTAAAAAGGATTCTGCGAAGTGTCTCTCTTTGCTTCTAAATTAAGCATAAACATCAAGATTGTCTAAACCCTCCTTATTTTTAAACTTTTTGTTTTCAATAATAATAAAAGTGCAATTAAGACTGGGAATGGATAGGTTGATTTGGTCATTTCTGTTTCCATTATTCTGCTTCAATTAATCAGCTGTTCTTTCCCAATTCTGGAGAAGCAACAATCAGTAAGTAAGGCTTACAACAACAATGCTGAGGGGTGGAGAACTGCATTAAGATCAGAGCTAACATTTCCATTTGCAAGGCTTGCGTACTTGCACAACAAAAATAATTAAAAATCACAAAAAGTGCTTGCATTTTCAACCTCTTACAAAAACACAGCAAGGTTTTGTTTACAAAAACTATGAAATATCAAGTCTTACCATATGCGTTTTGGAGTTTCTTTGACAAGGCCAAAGCAGAAACTGAAGATGAAATTCCCTTTGGGTACAAGAGAAAGTCCATACATGGTGTGCAAGAAATCAGTCTGACAGCATGACTGTGGCCTTCTACATGTGTTATAAGATGGCCACTTGGTGAACCTAGGAGCCTCAGGCAGACAGGAATCCAATACCAATGAAATATACCAAAAATAAACCCACAACCTTCAAAAAATTTATAAAAGCTACTTTGATAATGTTGTAATATCAGTCAACAACAGCTGCGTTTTGTCACTGAAGGCTGTCTTCTAAGTTTGAAGCCCTTACCACTGGATGGGGGGCTGGTATCGGTGGATGGAATTCTGCGACCTACAGAGGAAAAGAAAGCAGTCCAGGAATTAACATGGCCATTAAAATATCCTTCCGAGGATCTACAGTTTAGTTTTAAATGTAGGTACCGCAAGTACTGGTTTATGTGGTAGTGTAGACTGTAGACAAAGCAATGCAGGTAATACAGCCTCTCACTACAATGGGATATAGCCATTGACCAATTATTATTGTGAAGATGGATAGCACAAAATTATTCAAGGCTATTTTTAAAAAAGATTTAATTTACACCGTTAAAGTTAGAATAAATATTGAAAATAAAAGAGTAAAATACTGTACTGCAAAGAGACAATGAATACATATTACAGATGGGTTGTAAGAGTCTTTCTACTTCAGTCCCCAAAGAGTAATTCCTTTTCTCTAAAAATAGCCAGAGCTGTTTATACGGCAAAGGATAATTTTGCAATTACTGTTTCAAGGTGTTTGAAATACATCTACTGAATAGCTAGTGAGCATTCTTCTGGGTGAAAAACAACAAATCATATACAGATTGTTTAAGTTTGACTTCATTTATGGATACCAGAAAGAACTGCCAGAGTCTAATCCTAATTCTACCAATATTTTAAGGTATTTAAGGTAAAATAGGAAAGTTTATCTCATTCATGTTGAATAATTCAGAATTCCAGAAATAATCATTTACCAATATACACTGCTAAAAAAAAAAATTAAGGGAACACTTAACCATCACAATATAACCTCCAATCTCCTAAACTTCAGAGACATCAATTTCTCCCGTTTGGAAGCATAAGTGACCATGAATCACTTTCACCTGGCTTTGGTGTAAATGAATGCAGAAACTGGAGCACTAGAAGGCAACAGCAAGACAAGCACCAAATACGGAATGGTTTTGCAGGTGGGAGCCAGACAATAATTTCTCCTTATCGTTCCCAACTGATTCTTCTCTAGCTTTGCATTTTTCTAGTGCCCTTGTCACTATTGGTATCATGAAGTGGTACCTGCCCCCCATTCAGGTTGCACGGGTAGTCCAGCTCCCCCAGAGTGGCACATCCCCATGTGCTGTCACAAGAAAGTTTGATGAGTCTCTCAGAACAGTCTTGAGACCATGGAGCAGATTCCAGGACACAAGCAGTTACATGAGGAGAGGTGGAGAGGGCCGTAGAGGGACTGGTATCTGTTTCTTTGTACGAGGAGGAACAGGAGGAACACTGCCACAATGTTCTCCAGCAGGCTGCTAGTGTGCATGTTTCTTATCAGACTGTTAGAAACAGACGCCATGAGGATAGGCTGAGGGCCTGATTATCCTGTAGTGGGACCTGTGCTCACAGCCCAGCATCATGCAGCTTGTCTGGTATTCTCCAGAGAACATCAGAATTGGCAGGTCCCCCTTTGGTGCCGTGTTCTCTTCACAGATGAGAGCAGGTTCACACTGAGCACAGGTGACAAAGGTGAAACTTGGAGATGCCACGGTGCACATTATGCTGCCTGCAACATTACCTACAAGACCAGTTTTGTAGTGGCTCAGTGATGGTCTGGGGAGGCATATCTTTAGAGGGCTGTAGAAACTGCTACATGATAGCCAATGGTACCCTGACTACTTTTAAAGCAATTGTCAGACCTTATGCTTCTAGGTTCCTCCTGTTGCATGACAATATCCATCTCCACCTGGCCAGAGTGTGTAGGCAGTTCCTGGATGATGAAGTGGTTGATGCCATTGACTGGCCCTAGCATTCCTAGACTCCAATTCAGAACATTATGCATTTGTGCATCTGATGCTGCTGAGCAGCGCCACAGGTTCAGGTCTGGGAAGAGATCTCCTAGGAAGCCATCTGCCGTCTCATGAGGAGCATGCCCAGATATTGTCAGGAGTGCATGCAGGCACATGGGGACCCATACACACTATTGAGTTAAATTATGAGTTGCCATGATGAAATTCATGCAAATTGGATCTCTGTGAGTTCAGTTTTTTACTTTGATTGTCAGGGCAATCTGGAATCCAGTCCTCAATTGGTGGATGACTTCAGTTTCCACTAACTGTTGACCTGTCATTCTGTTCTCAACAAATTACACAAGTTATATCAGTAAAGAAGATTTTCAGCTATCTTTCATTCATATTCAATATGAACCAACTGAATATTTAACCAATATAAATTGACAACTTTCTGTGCGTAGCCCTTGAGGATACAAGATGAAAAATATTAATTTGTTGGTAAGTAAATACTTACTAATTTCTATAAACAATTCATTTATGTTTATTGCATTTTTTGCGCTGGTCTCTACAAATATTGCATGGATGGAATCTGCATAGTCTTTAGCATCTTTTTCCATGACTTCTCTAGGAAGAATAAGAGAGAGAATATATATAATTTAATTTTTAGAAAAGAAAAAGTTGGTAAAATTTGATTTGGCATTATCCCTGCCCCCCATTTATCTCACTCTGTTTGGGATACAAGATCTACTTTTAATGGAAACAGAAGAACTATATGCTTGAAGAAAGAGAAACAATACACAATACTACCTGTCTTCCACAAGTCTATTTCCTTTTCCCTCTTGGTTCCTCATTCTACTCATACCCTGTGTGATGCAGCACTGAGTACTGGGACCTGTTGGGTGACTCCAAGTTGATTGCATGGGGGCCTTCTTCGGCTCATCCATGTGGTTTTCTTAGCAGATACAGAGGTAGTTTGCCATTGCCTACTTCCAGGGAGAGACTAGGAACTGAACCAGCAACCCTCTGCTTTCCCAGGCTGCATGCAATACCAGTAAGCTACAACTCCTCTCTGTTATTATTATTGATATGTTATAAGCTGCTGTGCAAGGCTTTTGTGAGCTTAAAGGTGTACTAAAAATACATTTTATACTTGCTCATGAATGAAGCAAATGCTTGATAAAGCATTACTTACTTACTTATACTTAAGTATTTGCATTTTTATCCCATTCTATACCTAAAGATCTCAGGATGGGTTTCAACATTAAACGCCAAATATAAAAATAAATATGGATCCATATAGGTGATTATTTTTAAGGTCTTTGGTAAACACTGAGATTTTTAAAAAATTTAAAGCAATAATATCTTAAATAAATAAATATTGTGTGTCAGTGAATCAGATTTGGCACCTGATGACTTATATGAACAAAGGCTTGCTGTAGCAATGCTGAGTTCTGTTTACTGCTACATCTATGCAAACTGTGTCTATGCTATGAAAATGTTCATAGCTAAGAGGACTTAAGCATCAGACTATACCTAATCGATAATCACCATATAAGCAAATAGGCAGCAGGCCAGCAAGCAAGCAGCAAGCGTTGATATTAAACAGTCAAGAAACAGCATGTAGTGATCATATCATATGATGATTTATTGAGAGATTTCAAGCCTCTTATACATAATAATTTGCTGATTCTATGTGAACACAAACATCCAAGCGGCCTTTCTCATATGCTTACAGCTTGCCCCCTTGGCCAGTCTTTAGTCAGGCCTCATAGTAATTCAAAGGGCATTCCAGTAACCTTTTAAACCTCATCCATCCACTTTTTCCCATTGTTCCTTAAGCAACCCCCTCAGTCCTGGGAAGCATAATTGCTTTTCTCCTAGTCATTTATATTGCACAACACATGACAGTTATTTGTTGCTCTTCACTTCACTGCAGAAGTCAGGTTTTATTAGTTTTAGGGCTGATCAACTGGTCAGTCCTAAAGGTCTTTGTATTTTTAATAGTTGCTTCCAGAGCCATAATTTAACAGCCTCTTTCTTCTTTTCTTTCTCATTGTCCAGGTTGCACAGTAGTATATTACTATGGGAAAGATCGGTGCTTTAAATATTCCAGTTTTTCTTGTCAGGGAACTGTTCTTATCTTTTGATCTTGTTTAAGCTTGTCACTGCCTTATTCACTATTATCTTCCTTTCTCTCTTCCCAGTACACTATCTAATTTTTCTAGAGTCTAAGAGAACAAAACTCTGAGTCACCTCAATTTCTTCACTTTCACCTTTAAATTCACTGAGTATGCAGGATTACATTAGCACTAAATATTAAAAAGATAATCTAGAACTTGGCATTTCCAATTTTACTTTTACAACATCTACCAAGCCTTCTTTGCTTTCAATTCATACAACATGTACTCTGCATATCTTACAATATTAATCTTTCAATTTCCAGTTTGAATCCATCAGTCATCCCTTCTACTCATCACCATTCTTATAGCACATTAAATAGTTAATGTTAAAAATGAGTTAAGTAGCTGAGGGAATAATATCTATTCTTGTCTCACTCCTTCCTCTATTCTTAATCATTCTGTATCTTCCTTCTTCATTCAGTTTACAATAGCTTCTTGTTTACTGTAAACTTTCCTCAGAAAATAATGCTGCAGAATTTTCTTCTTGAATTGCTAACTATCAACTTTTCTAAATCATTTCAATGTTTTGCAGATCATAGTTAAACTTTATGAATATTTGCTTTTCCTTTCGTAGTTGTTAAGCAATAATGATCCTTTGAATATCTAATCATTTGCCTACTTTTTGATTATTTGTTTCCAAAAATGACTTTCTCACAATGCTATCAAATATACAGATGCTTGTTCCACATTCTGCTCACATGTGCCAGCAAAATGGGATGCTATTTGCATGGAAAAGCAGCTAAAAGTTCTCAGTTACTTTTATTTTCCAAAAATCAAGAGCCCATTGCACCCCATTCACTCTTCTCCAGATAATGAATTGGAGATTCTGAACTGGGGCTTTCCAGACTATACTTGCTCCAAGGATGAGACTATTCTTCTAAGAACAGGATCATACCTCCTGTAGCAGTGGATGCCCTTCAAAAAACGTCCTCTACTCTGAAGAGTTAGCATAGCGCAAGAAGGACATAAACACAAGGCTACAGAGTTGCCAGGCCAGTCACAGAGGGGTGACTGTCACTTAGCAAAAGACCCACAACATAAAAAATTAGCAACAGCTACAGACCTCTGTCAAAGAAAACTTTAAAGCAAGGCACATTTCTCAGGAGCCATCACTATTACTCTAATATTCATATTTAAAAAACGAATATGAAGCATCTGGTAAAGAATTGGTGTGCTGTTTTTATACTGTCCTTTTTGGTACAAACATTATACTTAGGAACTTCTTGGTTCTGAAAAAGCAGTATAGGGAGAGGAACACTGAAGTTACAAATTTATCCTAGCCTAGTTATGATTGCCCCAACTGTACTTACACAGGCTATTAACAAAAAATGCAGTAAGTCCCAAATAACACGAAGCTGGACTTACCTCACGTCATTAAGATCACATTTATTACCAGCAATAGCAACAACAATATTAGGTGGTCCATGCTGTCGAAGTTCTTTCACCCAGTTCTTTAATGTTGAAAACGTTTCCTAAAATTGAAGTAATGCAATTAGCAATTAATATTATAGTTTCAGTGTATTAATTTTGGCAAGCAGGGAAAATTACCTCTTTTGTGATGTCATAAACTATAATGGCTGCTGCAGAACCTCGATAGTACATTGGTGCTAGAGCACGAAACTGTAAAAACAAAAAATAAAAATGATTTTCCATACTAAGGTTGTACAAGAAAAAATGGAACCAGCAATACGTGAGAAATAAATAAAGAATGTCACTTGAAGTAAAAGCAAGGAATTGTTTATTTTCAAATGCATTCGAGGAGGACACTTCAGCACCAGTTGCACTGAGTCTTTCTCCGTAGAATGATAAAATTACAGCCTTTTTATTACTTTCCAGTCTTCCCCTTTCCCTTTTCTCCCTCCTCACTTTCGTCCTTGGTACATCTTGGCTGCCAACTTTTCGTTATCTTCTGTTGTCTTCTACATAGAGTGTGCTGATGTGCTGCTTCTTTGCAAGTTGTGCCAATTTTTCTACAACTCTGTGCCAATATACTTTTCTATGCAACACTGCGCATTTTTGCCAACATTTCTTATGATTTTCTTCCAAAAGTGACAACTTGACTAACTGCCTCTCCCTCATTATAGACTATTTTTCTCCCCCTCCCTTCTTTTACCTTATCTAAACAGCTGTTATAAGGAGAATAAGGGAGGGGAGCACAGGTTACAGAAGCAAAATGACTGTTAATATTCTACTTTGATTAACATTGAAAGGAAAACCTTTATTTCTCACAAATATTACGGGATGAGACAAAGCATGCGAGTGTCAATAAATACTATTATTTTAATTTGGTCTTTCTTCAAGTATATGAACATAAAACACACAACTTTGAGCCCTGCTATCTCAAATACAATTTTTTTCCAGATTACATACTGTATAGAATTGCTCAGTAAGTAAATATTCAATTATGTGCTTATAGAATTACCCTCAGGAACATGTTGCAACGTTTTCACTCTATCACCAGTGGCTTATTTCCTTTATTTTTTAACAATTTGTGTACACACTAATTTCCTGTATGCTATGCTTAAACTTCAAGCACTATTTTTGTATCTTAAAAATTAATTTGTTAAAGGAAAGGTACTTTAAATGAAGAAAGTGCACAAAGAAAGTCTTTCTTCAGACTCCTGAAATTTAGTCTGAGTTTTCTTGCTTATATTATTCAATATGTATGTTGCTGGTATGATATAACATTTGTAGTTTATATTATGCAGTCTATTCTGGGCTGATAAATTAGCAGTCAAGGATGCACAAGATTAAAACAGGGTTTAATAATTGACCCTAGTGCAGTGGTTCTCAACCTTCCTAATGCCGCAACCCCTTAATGGAGTTCCTCATGTTGTGGAGACCCCCAACCATGGGGGCGGGGCAGCTGGGAGGTGGGAGGGAAGGGCAGTGGGAGACTCGTCACGACCCTCCTGAAAGGGTAGTTCGACCCCGAAAGGGGTCCCGACCCCCAGATTGAGAACCACTGCCCTAGTGGGATACTTGATGGCATATTTGTAGGCCAAGCCTAAGTTCCCAATGTGTCCCTTCATATAATCTTCAGAACCACAAATATTGCTTATGCATGTACTTTCATAAGCCATCTTATGAAATACCTTTTAGAGGATGAGGTAAAAACTATTTACAGTCCATTGTTTCAGTTAATCAATATTTAAGTATTGTTTAAATAATAAATAAATCAAAATTAGATGAAAAGTACAGTAAGTTGGCCATAGAAGAAATTAAGGGGGTCTAACAGCATATTAAAAGAGAAAAAAGTTGTGGCATGAATGTGGCAAGACTAAACCTGCTTTATGAGATACTACTATAACTCCATTTTTTAAATATCGGTCCAGAATAACATGGCTAGTTCTTATATTGTATATTATTTAAATTGATGCTTCAGTGACAACTGAGAAAAATATTAATGCACATTTCAATTCCAGCACAAGCCTGCATACTAACAGAAGGAACTGAACAAAGCAAGTCAGAATGCAAAAAGAGTTTAAGGAAACTACCTTTGCTCAAAAATAAACTAATTCACAATTCACACAGCCATCAGCTTAGCCAAACCAAACACTATATTGCCAGCAAGCTATTAAGATATATTTTTGTAAAGACAGGTTCATCTACAACAGACTGATTTAGAAGTACACATGAAAGCAGTTGGAGAAAAATAAATGAAACAACTCAAGATCTCCATTCTGATACCTACAACCAGCTAGACTCAAATTACCAAAATGATATTTAGGAAAATAGAACTGTGGATTGATTGTGGACAACTGTACTCTTGTTTCTTCCTGCTTAGCAAGAATCATGCTGTCCAGGAGCTAGATTCCCAATCTGAATTCAAACAGTGTGCCTTGCCACCTTTTATATCAAAATTGTATGCAACCTTTGTTTCTTGAGTATACTGTACGTAAGGGCAATAAAGGAGAAGACCATCAAAATGCTGACAAATTATCATGCTTTTTTTCCATTGCAAAAGTTGCAAGTCTTATAGGAGTAAAAATAGAAAGAGGATCCTGTTTTTTAACTTCTCAAAAACACTGCACAGTCTGCCAGATCTGGTTATTAGCTATACATAGATGGTTTACATAAAATGATTTCAAAAGCCCGAGAGCTCTACAGCTTAAAAAGATTTAAAGATGAAACTGAAGACTGTTCAGTATTAATACAAAATCCCTTGCTAAACAGCTAGGAAGCTGAATCCTACCTGTGGCTTGTCCCTTACAATAACCAAGATTGGAAGTACGGTATTGATGAAGTTAGCACTGCAGTATTCTATACACTTCATCTAAGGTCCAAGCAACTATTTTGAGATGGATAACACTCATCTGACCCCCAAATGAGGTAGAGAGATGAACCAACAGTACAGCTAGAAACCCTTATTTTTATTTTTGGTTTCTTAAAAGGTCAGAGGAAAAGAGACAGGAACTGTCATATAAAGTAGGAATCTTCAACTAAGTCTGGGCTTCTGGAGGTTATCCTCATACCTGCTAGATTGGAAGTGAAGAAAAACAAAAGGTAAATAAACTGGTACTAATAATATCACCCAGATGCCTCAAGCAAAGCAAGCGCTGGGATGCAAAGTCTTGCAGACTTGTATTTACTTGTATACAAATCCATTTTTTTGCTTTCTTGAATGATAAAAACAATATAAACTGTTCTTGCTTTTGCCAAGGACAGTACTATTGAATTAAGAGTCTAAAAAGATTTAGAACATTGAGAAATGAACTCTTTCAAGAAAAGCAAAGTTCTATCAACAGTTTAATCATTGATAATGCTTGAAATGCAGAACATTCAAGCTTCCGCTGCAGGAACAAATAAACATGCTATATTATGTTCAAACCATATTTCCAAAGTTACACGAACTTAGCACATTTGTACAAGTACTTAAATCTGAAGGTTAGGAAGGCTTACACAGCCAGTTTAATGTGGGATCACATCATCACAAGGACACAGACTACTAGTATTAGGTTAAAGGGACAACAGATAGCTATTACCTTTTCTGTATATTACACTATGCATGTCAGATAGCTTTCAGATTTACCACGTCAGTTTTCTGATCTGAGGAAGCAGCCGTGCTGTGCATTATAAACAGAATATTTTAATCCACAGAAGCATTTCAATAAACCCTCTTTAAAATTAACTCAGTGTAGATCAATTCCGAAGTGTGAGTTTATGAAGCTATATAATATTTTTAAATCTTCCATAAAGAGTTTCATTGCTGGATAATCTGAGAAGCAAGAATGATGATTTTTTTTCTTTCACTATGCCATTTTAAAAATTGGTATCTGTTAAATGACTATAGCACACTAGCCAACTGCATTAAGATCATAAATAATATCTAATCATGCCTTTTTACGAATGACACGAAATGGCTTATATACTTACTCTCTCTTGTCCAGCTGTATCCCATATTAGGAATTTATGCAACTCATTCTGGTACTGTACTGTCTTGGTCATAAAAGATGCTCTGAAAAGCAGTAAATATGAAATATATGATAGAATAATTAGATTTATCATGAAAGCTATGTACTCTTCCTGTCCATAAAAAAAATTCAAATCCCCTTATTTAGGCACTGTACAAAGTCCCCACAGGAATCAGATTTCATAATTTTATTTCACAACAGGTAACCCATATTTCCTTTACTTGCTGAAACACACAGCAACATGCTCATTTCTCATGTATGAAGTACAAAGGAGCCTCATATTTTTTGTTGGCCCTATTTCATATTGTATGTGGAAGGCCTTTGGGATATGATTTGCTTAAAGCTGGCAGGAAGCAGGAACTGATGTTCGTATTATTTCATGCTCTTCACCCGCAAACATAAATTTAGTAATGCACTGCATTAATTTCTTCTACTTTTGTCTGACTGAAAGAAGGCAAAATTCTTTTTTTTCCATGATGAAGACATATCAAAAATAGCAGACGACTAAGACTCTGGCACTGAACAAGGCTGCGTTAATGGGGGCAATGGAATATTAAATGCAGTCACAGCTAAATTCACTTATTCATCAGTTATTTTCCAAGATAATTTTCTAAAAGGCAAAACAGAAATGTGTTGACACTGAAGTAAAGGAACCCATGCCAAGTCTATCTCAGATCCTATCCATCAAATATGTACACAGCAAACCTTTTTCACCAACTTGAATCAAGAAAGGACACAAAATTCAGTGAGACAGAGGCTATAATCCAACAGCTTCTACAACTCAGGAATATCCCAACACCATATTGGGATTGCCACACTGTCTGAATCCATGTTTTCTGAATAGCAATATAACTTACTGTGTCTGGTGCTTGCTTCTGTTTTTTTTTCCTAATAGAAATACTGCTGCACAAGTGTGTAGCTGAAACCAGGATGTAATTATCCACTGTGTAACCTTTAAGATAGGTTTAGCATAGGGGTGTGCGCAGTTCCAAATATTTCACCACTGAAAGCATCCCAGGCTCAAATGTCAGAACAGTAAGGGCCCAAGCTTGTCATGGGATATTGTTTTGCCTTCTGACAGGGCTGCCAAAAAGCAACTGTGGGATCTAGACAAGATCTCATGTTTTCCTCTCACTACCTTATCTCCTATCCGAACAATACTCCGATGCAATTACCGCTCCAAATCTCAATTTGAGAAATAATTAATATTAACTTACAGAATTCATGCTTCACTTAACTTGACACTGTGGAGAAGAGAATGCTAAGGATAGTGAACTACTTTGAAAGCATAATGAAAAATAATCTCTGATTCAAGTGATTTAAGTCACAGAAAGGATAAAACTTCCAAAATTCTAAATCTACGGAATTCATCTTTTATACATCTACACTTTTTTAAAAGAAGTACCTCCTTACCTCCACCCTGCAGTTGTACTAAGTAAAGTGTTCACAGGCCAGGAATTTTTAAGGTCTGCAATAGCTTAAAATGAAAACACAGACTGAACTCACCAATTGAAACTAGCGGTGTTTTTCCACTGTCACTAGAAGTACCCATTAAGTACCCATTAATGGGTAGTTAGTGGGTACTTCTAGTGACAGTGGAAAAACACCCAATAAAGGCCCTCATTCCCTGGAACACAACTGCAGAGAGGGTGCCACAAAACAATGGCCTTGTCTCAGGTCTGTTCTTTGATGTTTGATTTATTGCAGCCTACAGCACTCAACCAATGCTCAGGGCTCATTATAGCACAAAGGGGCATCTACATGGGGAGCATGGAGGGCAGGTTCCAGAAGGCCTGTGATGGAAGGGGTGCCAATATAATATTTTTCAAATTCATCTCTCCAAGAGAAGTGGTCCTGGGGCAAAAATTGCCACAGGCCTCATGATTCTTATGGGGGCAATGGACACGAACAGCCTTTTCACACTTGGAAGCATAGGCACCGTGTGGAGCCCTTTCCATCCTGGAGTGGCTCTGAGCACGTGTGGCTGTCCGTATCTTCGTTAGCTGTGGAGCAGTAAAAACTGCTCCACAGCCCATGCACGAATTATATATGGGACTTAATAATGTGTTAAATGTTAAGCAACCAGATGCTTCAACATGGGTGAGAAAGAGGAAGCTCACTGGTAGGGACAGATATGGAAAAAATAGACCAGTACTGCTTCTCACTGGTCAATTTTTTTAAAAAAATGCCAGATAGTAAGCAACCACTTTTTGCCAATAAGACGTTGTCAAATGCCTTGTTTGAGTCTTGAGAAGAGCTGGTTTCAACAGCTAGAATAAACAGAGAACAATTCATCCTGGCATTTGTGATGTGAAAAGCACACATTGCTGATTTGGTCAGCTTTCAGCAATACTAGTCAGCAATGTAGAGGACTGAATTCTGTGTCAAAAGGACTGATGTCCATATTTTCGCACAAGTTATATTATTTTAACATGTAAAACCACAAAGTATTTTTCCTCTAATCCCATCTAAAAGTTGCTGTTAGAAACCACTGAGTCAGGGCCAACTCTTGGTGACTACACACACAGAAGTAGACTGACATTACGTTCTTCCAGGATATACAGAAGAAGAGTTGGATTTTTACCCTGCTTTTCTCACCCATTTAAGGGGACTCAAAGCAACTGACAAAGCTTTCTCTATTCTTCTCCCCACAACAGAACACCCTGTGGGGTAGGTGGGGCTGTGAGAGCTCAGAAGAGAGCTGTGACTTGCCCAAGGCTTTGTGGAGGAGAGCGGAATCAAACTCAGTATTGCCAGACAAGAATCCAGCTCCCTAACCCCTAGACCAAACTGGCTCACAGGGATCCAATTTGAGATATTCTGCTTTCTAGGCAGTTGTTCAATCTGTAGCTATGGCTCATCATTATCTAGCAAAGAAAATTCAATACCTCCTGATGAGCAGTTTTACTTTTTTCATGTTCACAATTTCTAACTTGCACCTTGAGGTTAAAACAGGATCTGGATACTTCTATGAAATTTATTACTGGTTATAACCTATTATGAAAATCAGCTCATAGTTGTGCCCAGCAGTGTACCAGAAGGACTGAGCAGCAATGTGCTGCTTGCCTTTTGATATTCAATATTCATCTGACCCAGAAATCACTAGTCAGTCCTTTTGTGGCTGCTGTTACAAGCCTTTGTTACCTTCATACGCTAGAGTCAGGGCAAACAGGGACAAAAATTTACAACACAAACACCTCAAACACTATGCATCATGAAGTAAATGATTATTAATAACAAATAAATAAAAGACTATTTATATAAAATATTATTTGGCCTTCAGACACTTGGTAGGGTCTCCTTGCCCCCACCATGAACTGAGAAAATGAAGGGACAACATCAAATCATCTTATTTATGTATTTATAGCATTTTTATACTATTTTCCATCCAGGGATCCCAAAGCAGCTCACAACTATCAGTAATATATTACTTGACCTTTTGCATCTTTTTCCAAGGACTGTTTGTTTCACCTAACAAACTCAATCCTTATGGGGAATAGCCATCTACGCATTCTGAAAATCATTAGATGCAATGTTCTGCACATCTGTAAGTGGCAATCAGTGGAGTGCTCATGGAATAGGATAACATGAGCCTATCTCCCAAACTCCACATGCTCCCCTTGCTAAAGCATTCTGAACTGGCTGTAGTTTCTTAACCATCTTCAGGAGTAGCTTCACATACAGTGCATTGCCATAATACTATAATGCAGTTACTGATGCATGCATTTTATTTTATTTTATTTATTAATTATTTAGAAAATGTATATCCTGCCCTTCACTGATAAGTCCCAGGGCAGGTTGCAATGAAATTAAAACTTAATGAACAGTAAAACGTAATTAAAAATATAACCCTCTCCCTCCCTCCATAACAGAACAGCACCCCAAGGAAGCTATTTAAACAGCAAAAGCCTGGGTAAAAAGATATGGTTTCACCAGGCGCCAAAAACTATACAGTGTAAGCATCTGTTTCTAGATTATTTAATTCTAATCATCTACTTAAAGTGAATATGTTCTAATGTTAGCTTCTTACCCAATGGTTGGATTAATGTTGGGGTCAAAGCTGTCTTCCACAAAACGCCATACAATACTTGACTTACCCACACCAGTATCCTGAAAGATGAATTGCATGTTAGAACAAATAGATGTCAAGAATATTTTTAAAAAGATTTTTTAAATGGCAATTGCAATAAATTCTGATCACAGCAGTAACCTTGGAAGGCATTTTCTTCTCCTGAGCTTTGTGTATTAGAGTAAGTAGTTTACATAGTTTGTGTAAGTAAATATGTCAAAACACCTGACATTTAAAATGTGAATTGTGGTTACCATTTTTATTCTTTATCTCCCTTTTTTTGTGACAGCTAAAACACAGGATCTTGTATCTTTGCAGAATCCACTACTCAGCGTGGCTGAGAACTAAAGTAGAAGACAGGATATGTGACAGTAAATACTACATCAAAGCAATTGAATCTATTTTTGAGATAAAGGACTATCGCAATTTCAAGTGAAAAAAAAACTTTTTCACTATTGTGTATTTTATTTTAACCAAAATGCCTTCCTCCGTGTTGTGAGATCGGCCCAGATAAGACTGCCATCCTAAAAGTTATGGTCTACTGACATCCACGGGAGTTACTTCTAAGTCTAAAAAAAAATCACAGAAGGGAAAGATGCCTGGAGGTCGGAAATGACTCCTGTGGACTACATGGGCACATACATGCAAGGTTTTCTGGCAATAATACAGAAGTAGTTTCCCATGTCTTCTTCCAAGAAGATGCTAAAAACTGGACCTGGGACCGCCTGCGGGAAGTTATTATCCAGCCTAGGTTTCACATTTGTATATTATAGTTGGGAAAACAGCTCACCAGAATTCATTTTCATGCAGTATACAATATTAAACTGCAAAAGCTAGCCACAGCATAGAAATATACAGAGAACTTTTGCTTGTGAACTAACAGCTTATTAAAAGCTCTTACTTCTAACAACTATGTGGGGATGAATCGCACTGGAAACCGAGAAGAAATGAAAGCAATGAGAGTGTTGAATTATTCTTACTCATTCAGCTCCACCCTTTTTAATCAACAGCTATTTTCATTTGTAGTCACATACTTGCAAGAATATTAAGCAACTAGGAACAGAGTATGTAGGCCAGTACAAAGTGATTTTTGCAATTGTGAATATCTATGCATAAAGGTCAAGGCATTCAAGCTGGTCAAAAAGCAGTGCTTCAAAGCATCACAGACTTCTGTTTCTGCCCTCATGAATCCAGTCCTCGTACGGTTTCCTCAAGATCAGTGGTTTTGAGGAAGTGGTTTAAACTTTATGACCTGCTTGTACGTGATAAAATCCACTTTGCAGTGTGTGCGTTCAAACAAATACACATGCTGACAGCTCAGTGAAATCTAATTTTAAATTTAAACATGGTTCCAGGTTTTAGCAATCTGGAGACAACAGGAATTAGGGCTGCTGGCCTTAAAATTATATATATGTAAAAGGTGTGCCTGCCTCTTAAGATTCTTGGAATTCCACTCATCTCCACACCTAGCTTTCACACATACACGAAGGGCATGGGAAGCATTCTGTCTATTACTTAAACTATCATTTGAAAATGACAACCAATCAGAAATATGTGGATGTGCATAAAGTCTTAAAGAAAAATATGAGCCAATTAATGATGCTTAATTGAACTTTTTTCTTTCATGAACACAACATACAAGCCCTCAGACTATGGAACAGTCTCCCCACTGAGATGCACCATAGGCCTATTTGCACGAGGACCACTGGAATGTGAGTACGACACCCTGGGATGGAGCATTTGCTTTGCTGGGCTGGCGGTTCCATTTGGAACCGCCCCAGCCCATCCTAGGGCGCCCGCTTGGGACAAGGTAAGTGGTCGCATTGCTGGGGGGAGGGTGCTACCCCCCCGGGTGCCAGTGGGCACCGATCAGGGCCACCCCAGCCCACAGGAACCCACCCTAGGCACCCCCCACCCCAGGCTGGGGGCTAGCGAAGATGCGCACACATGACTTACCTCTTCGCTGCTGGGTTCGAAGTGGCGGGCCTGGCCGGCGGTGCTGTGCATCTGTGTGCGCCGCTGGCTCTGATTAGTCAGTTACTCACGCCTGCACAAAACAGCCAGTTTGATGCCAGGCATGGGTAACTGGCCAATCAGAGCCAGCAGCACACTAAGACACACTTCAAACCCAGCAGCGACGAGGTAAGTCATGTGCGTGTATGTCTCCACTAGTCCCCAGCCCAGGGTCGGTCCCTGTGGGCTCTAGGTGACCCAATTGGGTCAGCTCGAGTCCGCAGGAACCTGGGGAAGGGACTGGACCAACCTGCCCACCCCTGAGTCGAATTCAACCCAATGGCAGCAGGCCTGGGAGGAGCATCCTGCACCCGCGCTGGCCTTTTCAGGCTAGGCCATGCTGGGACAGATTCCCCTTTTGCACCTAGGCAGGAAAGGATGCGTCCCTACATGTTCCTTACCTACCTAGGTGTGAATGGGGAATGCGTCCCCACGTGGCCTAGCCTTCATTCACTACAGTCATTCGGCTGTAGTGCGAAAAGGCCTCAGGTATCTCTATTACATGCATTCAGAAGTTTGGTAAAGGTGCACCTATTGACTCTAGCCTTTGGTTGAGGCAACACTTTCCCCTCTTGCTAGGTTCTGGTTTTAGTGCTGTAACCCATCCCTTGGGTATAGCGTGGAATACAAATTCAAATAAATAATACGGTAAAAGGAACATTTCTGGAAGACAAGGAAAAGACGTGTCAAGTTTGGTTTAAAAGTTCTTCTAACATTTGAAAATACTTTTGAGACTTGGAACTGAATCTATCTTACATCCCTTTTTATACAGAGAATTAAAAAAATCAATTCTATGCATGCCTATTTAAAAGCAAATTGTACAGTACTACTATCTCAAAAGAAACTTGCTCTCAGATGTTTGCACAGAATTGCTCCTCCTCTTGGATGGGAGTGGATTTCACTTACTACTCTTCAAAACAATCCTTAGAAAATACCATATAATCTATTCTAGCAATTTTCAAAAGCCAACTATCATTTGGACTGTTCAAAATTAGATCTACATAAAATTAGGACAAGAAAAACAACTAGGTGCAATTAGGTCGCTTGCAAGGTATTGAGCCCTTCCATCTACAATGATAGGCAAATTATTTCTCACCAGTCTGGAAAAGCATGCACATGTTGCAAAGTTCCAAGCCTTTCCACACTTAGCGAGGGCACCTGATGTACACTGGAACCGTGTCACAGTAACCATATACATTAGCTTGGATTGAACAGTAATGCCCAAAAGTAGCACTGAACAGGAGTAGCCAGCTAGACTATAGTCCTAATCTTGCAATGTAAAATGACAATGAAAACTGACCTAAAAGTAAGCATGGCTGATGTGATTCTGAATAAACCAACAGCCTTAGGATTGGGCTGCAAATCTTTGGCTCTGGTCACACTTAAGGTTTAATCCAGCTTCAGTCCACTTTCAGAGTGAGAGGCAGACTACATCAGCAAAGTGGCAAGCTGTTTTCTTTCAGTGTTAAATAACTCAGAAAATTCACCTTTGGGATCTGTACTATGGAAATAAAATTACTGGTCACTTTGCTGATGTGTTCTCTTGCTCTGAAAGTGGACTGAAGCTGGATTAAACCTTAGGTGTGACCACAGCCTTTGAAGTAGACAGCAATACGGGGAACACCAATCAGCACACTTTTGGGGGGTCCACTTTTCCATACTATACAGAGGCATTAAAAAGAGAGAGAGAGGCTGTAGATAATGAAGAAAGAAAACGACTGTTCCCTTTGGTGATGTGTTCTTCCATTCTGAAGGTGGACTGAGACTGGATTAAAACTCAGTTTTAATCACCCCTGAAATTTAATCCAGTGTCAGACCGCCTTCAAAATGGAAGATCACCAAAGGGAATAGTTGTTTTCTTTCTTCAGTATCTACCTCAAATGTTGATTTTCTGAGTTTGATAATGCTGAAAGAGATCAGCTGTTACTTTGCTGATGCGCTGACTCATTCTGAAAGTGAACTGAAGCTGGATTAAATCCTAGGTGTGAACGCAGCCAGAGGCACACACAGACAGAAACATACATAGACTACTACTACAGTCCGAAATATTTTTGATTTGGATGGTGAGGCGGGAAGCCACGGAAGCCCCACAATTGACAGTTCCTTGATGGTGGGGACAGGGCAGACAAAGAAAACTAAATAGAAGGAAAACGATCCAAAGAGAGAGGAAGGAGAAAGTTCAAAAACCCTGGAGGAGAGCAGGCTGGAGGGAAGCCTTGCTCCTAATCGCCACAACGGAAAGGGTCGAACTGTCTCTTCTCGACCCGTCCCCATTACTTACCCCAAGTAGGCAAACTTTGAGCTCCCTCAGAGCCATGGCCAGGGAAGGAGGAGCGCCTGTTTTTAGGGGTCTCTGCCACAGTCCGGCCGCACCATAGCCTCTCCGTGGAAAAAGGCGCCCATGCAGGGGCCGCCCCCGCCCCGACTCTCTCTGGCCCCTCAGCGGAGTCTTCAAAAGGGCGACAGGCGACCCCCACACACGCCCCTAAGAGGAAAGCACCCCAACGTCGTCAGTCTCTGTCCCTAATCCTCTCTCTCCTTCCGCTCCTCCGTCCGTGTCCGCCTGCCTGCTTCAGGTCGCAGTTACAGGTAAGTCCTCCTCTTCTTCCTCCTCAGACTCCACCAGCCGGGCGCCATCTTGGGCGGCCCTTTGACAATCACCTGACCGCCATCTCCTCCTCCCCCTGACGATGGCGGATGACACACACAACCTTGGTGGGGTGGGTGGGACCGAGCTCCGTGCTTTACCCTGCCGCTCCGCCCCTCTCTCACGACGCTTTGGCCACTGAATTGTAACTGCATTTTCCTCCCGTCCTCGGCATTCCTTCCCGTGTGGGCTTTGCCCAGAAAGAAAGGCTGCGCCGAGGCCTGAGGGAGGGAAGGCGGGCGGGCGGGCGAGCCGTTAGTAGGGCACGCGCGGCGGGTCAGGGAGGAGGAGGTGGTGGTGGTGTTAGGCCAAACTGCTCTTCCTCCTCCTCCTCCTTGTCGCCGCCACCGGCCGCCGGGCTTCAACCTCCGCCTTCCTCCTCCTCCTCCTCCTCGCCGCCGCCACCACCTTAAACCAAATGACCATTTCAAAATGGCTGGTAAGTGGCTTTTGCTTCCTCCGTGTGGCCTCGGCCGCGGGGCTCTTGCGTCTTTTTCCGCCTGCCCGCGAGCGGGCCAGCTGTGTGCTGGTTGGCGTTTTTCTTTTGTGCTTTGTTTTTTTTTTTTTTTTGGCTTGGAGAAAAAAAAAAGGCGCATGAAGTTTGCGCGACCCCGGCGGCGGGTTCCCCGGCCTGGTGGTGTTGGTGCTGCTGCTGCTGCTGCTGGTGGTTGTCGCTGTCGCGTTCGAGCAATGTCACCCTTGCTTCTCCCCGAGAAAGAGCATCTTGTGGGGGGAAAAAAACCAAACAAAAGCAAAAAACAAAACAAAAAAAAACCAACCCCCTTTGTCTTCTTTTCTCTCTCCCTCTTTCTCTTCCCTCCCATGTCTCTCTGCCTCTCCCTCTCTTTGTGTTTTGTTTGTAGGGATCCCTTTGTATTTTGTGGATTTGCAAGATGACTTAGATGATTGTGAGTAACTGTTTAATTTTTATTTTTTTTAAAGCATACTCAAAAACAGCGAAAGCCACGAAATCTTAATTTTCTTGCGTGTCGGTTTAGCTTTAAAATAGTCTCTCTTCCTCCTCCTCCTCCTCACGTCTTCCCTAAGATTGCACTCGGGGTGTTTTTCCACTTAGCACTAGAGTACCCTTTAAGGACCCATTAAGGACCCTTGATGGGTACTCTAGTGCTAGGGTTTTTTTCCACTAGCACTAGAGTACCCATTAAGGACCCTTCATGGGTCCTTTAGTGCTAAGTGGAAAAACAGCCCTGGTCACGTTACAGAGAAGCTGATGAAGATGGTGGCTATCGCCTTCTTTTCATCCGAAGTCATGGAAATGGGTTCCTTTTAAAGGAAAAGCCCTGCCTTTGATAGTCTTCCAATTCAGTTTTGTTGCTGTTGTCTTTCCGTGATTTAAATCATGTAGTCCCGAACCAGTTACTAGGTAGGAAGCTGGAGCTGAGACCACAATGGTTAGGCAAGGGAGCAGTTCTGACTGTCAAACTGTCAATCGTTATTAGCAGGAGACTGGCGTGCAAAGCAAGGGGCTATTTTTCCACCCTTTGTGTTGTTCTCCAGCAGTTTAAACAAGATATAAAATAGCAGATTATTTGGTCTGTTTGGTGAAGGATGGCAATAAGAGAAGCATTTCTGGGGCTGATCAAGAGTAGAGATGTGAAGTACAGCCCATGAATTAAAGAGAGGTGGTAGACTGTAAGACATTCCTATAACTTAAAAACGCCACCAGTATCACAGACCGGTACACATTTACAGTTGTTAAGTAATCACCAGAAATAATTTATGTTGCAGAATATCTTGGTCATTAGCTGTCATTGGATAGGGCTACTCTTTTATTCATTCATTGGTATTTGTATCCCATTCTGTGCTTGAAAGTTTCAGGGCAGGTTATAACAATAAAAACAAATGTAAAAGAACCCACTAAAAACAATGGTAGTACCTGAAAGTGGGGAGGAGAAGATTCTTCTTCAGCCAAAGAATAGGGTGCAGCAGAGGGTGGGGGACTATTCTGCAGTTTGGGGGCTATTATCGCAAGAAGGCCTATCCCACGTACCTATCTCTTTAGTTACAGAACATGTTTGTACAACCAGGAGGTCCTCATCTGCAGTTCTCAAAGGAAGGCTGATATGGGAGAAGGCATTCTTTTAGATATTTGGGGCCCTTGCCATTTACAGCCTTATAGTTAACATCTTGAATTGGGTTTGAGAGTTTATTTGCATGCACAAAAACTGGAGAGTAAATAGTCTTGATTTCTGAAACATCACTTACTACTTAGGTAGATCAGTAGAACATTTGGAGATAACACTTATCCAACTATATGCTGAATCTATGGACTGTATTAACTTCATATGCACATAACTTTCAGTCTGAAATAATTAGTCCTTGATATTCATGATAACATTCAGCTGCTGAAATTTGACAGAGGTAGTTAGAATTTATTGCTAGTCATCTGAAACGTTACAGCATTAAATAGGGATGTGCGCAAATGTATTTTTGACATTCGACTCTGAGTAGATTCGAATGTCAAAAAATCTGATTCGATTTGGATATTTAAGATCCGAATGTCATAAAATCCGATTTGAATCTGCAACATTCGAATCTGTACATTCAGATGTTAGATTTGTATTTGTTATACGTATCTGTTCACATTCCGTAAAAATCTGTATGCATCTTGTTTTAATCCCGTACTTTAAGCGCAAGATACGTATAATTTTCATGTAGATTCCTATCTGACAGATACAAATCTACACATTCAAATTATTTGAAAATCCGTATCAGATTTTTGAAGATCCATATTCGAGTTCAAATGTGCAAATTTGGAATTTTGAAAATCCGATTCAAGTTTGAATGTCAACATTCTTTGGATTTGAATTGAATATTTGAATATTTGAATATTCATGTACATCCCTGACACTAACAAACCACATAAAATGGTTAGAACTCTTGTGGGTGATTCATACTTTGATTCTTATGGCAGCTGGAAATTGGAAGGGAGTTACTCCATAAATCAGGAGTAGTATTTAAACTAGTTGCTGCCAGTATGTGGCAAGATTCTACCTTGGATGTAGATGGTATATCCAACTAATGATTACTTCTTTCTATGCTTTTAGATACATACTGTCTAATATTGACGTAGTTATAAGGATTCAAATAGTGATGGACAGATGAATGTGTCTATGGCCTTGGACACGTCATTTTGTTTTGGTGTACAACACAGTTTTAAGGCTAACATTTTGAAAACTCTATCCATTGAACTCCCATCTGGTTGTGAAGAGTTACACACAGATATAGATTACTTGTGATCTTCTATGAGAGTAAGAGGACATAAAGGATTCTCCTTTTGGTAAGGGTGTTTTATGTATTATTGAGGACAAATGTAGGGGTATTTTTTTAATTTTGGCACTGTTGAAATATATTTAAATGGGTTAGTTTAGATGATTCATGCAGCTGGTTGGTGATTCCCGTATCAAAAAGGTCAGAACATTGATTGTTCTTATAGCATTGTAGCTTCCTGAAGGAATAGGTGTATAATGTAGAAATACTTCTAAAAGAAACCTAAGCCCATGGGAGCAAAAATTACCTGATGTGGCAATTCTTAAGTAGTAAGTACATATGCAGGGGGCAGAGTGCTTTAAGCATTCCATTGCTTCCATCCACATTAAGCATAGTACTGTGCCAGCTTGTTGAGATCAAAGCTAGTGATATTCCAGCTTTGATCATGACATGTGAGGAGGGGGCCGCCTGCCTCCCAGTCCTCACTGTCACAGCCAGAGTATTTCAGGCTTTGATTAGTACATGCAGCGGCAGGGACAGCTCTTCCGTCACCACCATCAAAACTGAAGTAAGGGAATCCCCTGCTTCATTACTGATGGCAGGGGGTTTTCACACACAAGGAAAGCTTTGAGGATTATTTCCTGTGTTTGAATACTTTGGCTGCCCCCAAGGGGAAGAAGTTTCCTTGAGCAGCAGCAAGCAGAGCTGTTTGTTTGAAGTGCCTAAGATCTCTCCAAATACCTCTGTATTTAAAGTTCAGTAGCAGCACTTGAAGGAACATGGCAAGGGAAAAGTGTGCCATCCGTGTGGGCCCCACACTCTTCCTGTACATAAAATGCAAGATTTGGGGGGGGGGAGGGCATGTCAAGCAGGCACTGTGCTCTCATAGCATACCGAATTCACCATAAAGGTGCTGTGGAGGTCCTGCCGTACACAAGAACAGTGTCACAGAAATCCATGCCCTTGTAATCTCACATTTAGGTGGGACAACTGCTCAGCTGCTGAGTAGTATGTGAACTTGAATTCACATTTGACCTATGTTCTGTGGGCTGCCTTGGTTGCTTATTTGACCTCAATCCCAAGATAACACACACTAACATCTCATTATCCACACCCTTGCTATCCAGATATTCACTTATAAGGTATGTGCCTCTTATAGCTACAATTTGTACTTAAATCCCTTACTCCCCTTTTCTGCCTTGCTTACCATATATAATACTGTAGCTGAAAAATTTGGTTTGTATACCTAAACGTGGAAGGCACCTGGTCTGTTTAATATGAACTTAAATCTTTAATCATCCATTAAATCATTTTTTATTTTTCATATAATGGTATTAATTGTTGTTCATGCGATTTTGGGTGTTTTTCCACTGAGCTTCTTTGATCTGGATCTAAGGAATGAGTACTTCCCTTAATCCAGATCTAGTAGATCCGTATTAAGGGAACTACCCAATGTGTTTCCATGGGTGGTCTAGCACCCAATAGCAGTGGGTGTTAGCCTGCCTGCTGTAGAAACACCACAGCACCCATTTGCAAATCTACTCACAAGCACCCCAGGTGTTTTGGAGGACGGTGTGTGTGTGTGTGCAATCTCCGAAATTGCCTTCGGAGATTGGCAAAGGCTCTGAAGAGAACCGCTTGTGAGAGCCAGCTTCGAAGTACCTCCGAAGTTGCCTTAGGAAATTAGTGCAGGCTCCGCAGAAAAACCCCTTGCAAGAGCAATGCAGCAAAGGCTCCAGAGGATCTTCGAAGCTAACGGCAGAGAACTGCTGCTAGCTCTCGCAAGGGTTTTTTCTGAGGAGCCTGCGCTAATCTCCAAAGGCAACTTCAGAGGGACTTTGGAGGAACTCCAAAGTCTTGAGTTTAGGGCACCCCACCCCCCAATGGGTGCATCCCCCCTGAGCCTCCTCTAAACCACATTGCCGAATTGGGGATTTCTGGATTTCCCTAGCTATGGTGAAAACAGATGTGTCTCTAAAGGGGTCTGGAGTGGAAATGGGATCATCCGGCTCTCAGCCAAATGGTGCTTCAATGGGTACTTAGTGCTGGTGGGAAAACACCCTTTATTGTATGCAACTTTTTAATTATGTTAAACATATATAATGGAATGTGCTTGGAGTAAATAGATTTCCCACCAATTAATGGGGGAAAAACATTTCTGTTACCTATGGCACTCATTTTCAGGGTCTAGTTAGATATAGATAAAGGAAGTTAGTGTTCTAATTGCCAGAAGAATCACCTCTTCTGAAATGTGCTAACTGAGTTATTTAACAACTTAGGAGCCCTTCTTGGCATTCCAGATTTCAGGTGGCTGAATAGTGACAATAAAAAGAACACTTTTTTTGTTTCAATATTCATCATTTGGAACTCCTTGTTAATGAGCCAGTTTGGTCTTGCGGTTAGGGTGCTGGAATACTATCTGGGAATCACCGGGTTTGATTGTGTCCTCCCCCATGAAGTCAGCTGGGTGACCTTGGGCTAGTCACAGCTCCCTTCTGAGCTCTCTCAGCCCCACCTACCTTACAGGGTGTATGTTGTGGGGAGAGGTACAGAAAGTTTTGTCAGTTACTTTGAGTCCCCTTGAATGGGTGAGAAAAGTGGGGTATAAAAGCCAACTCTTCTTCATTGGACATTCATGCTGATTAATTATTAAAATAGTACCTCTTCATCCAGATTCTACCTGGAAAGAAGTAATCTATTCTTTTGGTTTTTGTTGAAGCATTTTTATGTTCTTCCTTTTAATGTGCAAAATGCTTTGCAGCACACAAGTGTAGAAATATATTTCGAAGAGAACAGGAAATTACTCTTTTAAAAAGATGCTGGACTTCTCCACCTTTAATAATTGCTTGTATGTATAGTACAGAATCCATGACTGATAGGAACATAAATTAATTGATCATGAACAATAACACTAATTACAAGAAGTTTTAAAATGAATAATAATTAAGTATGTATTTAATTGACAAATTGAGAAGTTTTGAAGGCAGGTAGTAAAAGAATTTTAATAAACTTTTTTCTGTAATCTTTGTTACATATTTTTCTTTCACTGGATACAGTGTTATTGGCAATGGATAAGAATACTTCCTATGTTGTTTGCAGTAAGAGATTTTGTTGCAAATTAGTCTGCTTTGACAATGAATATAGTTTTTTAACCATAGTTCTGTGTGTGGTTCATGGGAATTTTTTCATAAATATGTATGGAATTTCAACCATACTCGTAATTTTTGTATACTTCTCAAATCTATTGGCTTGATGGCCTCCTTTTGGTGTTCACCAAAACACTACACTCCTCCAGATTTTGAATGAAATATGTATGTGTATTTATAGCATTAATGGGTACTCAATCGGTACTTCTAGTGACAGTGGGAAAAAACCCAGTATTAGAATATATGGGAATTAATATGGAAAGTAATGTTTTCTGTCCTCGAGGCCTCTACTCTTTTCCAAATGATCTATAGTTTTTGCATCAAGCGTTTGTAACAACAGAAAAGCTGCAGACCAAAGCAATTGGGGAAGGTGAATCAAGGTCTCTGATTCAAAGCTTCTCTTTTTGTTTGGTCTGGTCTCCTCTCTTTCTTGCTTGCATCTTTAGGAGTTTAGTATTACAACTCTGTAAATAATTCAAAGTGCCTTTGTACTTCACTGTCTCTATTATGGGGTGTTTTCCCACTGACCTCCTTTAATCCAGATCTAAGATGATCCGGATTTAAGGAAAGTACCCAATGCGTTTCCACAGATGGTCCTGCATCCAGTAGCAATAGGTGCTTGCTTGCTTGCTTGAAGTGGAAATACCAGAGCACCCATGTGGCAAATCCGGATCTACCTACATGGGGCCTGCCTGTCACCCCAGGTGTTTTGGGGGACAGGGGGTGCAATCTTCAAAGATGCTTAATGGATTCTTCAAAGATCCTCAGGAGCAGCTCCGGAGAATCTCCAGAGTGATCTGCTGCAAACTTTGAAGATTCTCCAGAGCCTTTCAGAAAGGCATTGCTCTCGCATGGGGTCCTCTTTGGAGCCTGTGCTAATCTTTGAAGGCAACTTCAGAGGGACTTCGGAGAATGTGCACACACCCCATGGGTGCCCCCCCCCAAGCCTCCCCTAGACCATTGCCCAATAGTGGTGGAAACAGGCTCTGTATAATCCAGATTTTATGGTAGAAGACCTCATTGTAGATCCCTTTAATGGAGTCTACACAAAATCCAGATTATAGGTCCTGAAGGATCCATATGATCTGGATTTCCCTAGAACTGGTGGAAACAAATGTGGCTCTAATGGGGTCTGTAGTGGAAATGGGGTCTTCCTGCTCTGAGCCTAATGGGTCCTTAATGGGTACTTAGTGCTAGTGGAAAAATACCCCTAGTTTCTTTTTCATAAGACTCATTTTGTCTGACAAAACTTAATGATAAGGTGTGGCAGTGTAGGCAGTATCAGTAGTAACATGCACCATAAAGTTGACTGTCTTTGATGATAGGCTGAAAGTGCCCTATTCGCCACTTTTTCTGCAAGGATACAAATTAACTGCAAAGGTAACAACCAGGATACACAGCAGTGGAGAGGGCAAATGTGTTGATGGCCATAAAGTATGTTTTGTGGCTGTAAATGTCAAACAGCACCACACCAGCAATGAGCTTGTACAACAGGAATGGGGGGCATTACTTCCACTGGCCCATTAGATCAGGCCCTCAATAAATATGAACAATGTTAAGCATAAATCAGCATATTACAATACAGAGTTTCAAAAATAACTTAGGACAGTGAGTTGAAAATCTAAAATTTCAGTTTTTTAAATTCTAAAATCAAATATTTTGAGTTGATAAATTTCTGATTTCAATTGAGGGACAATGTGTCTTAATTAGCTATATTAGTATATTGTTTGCTTTTTGTAATTTTTAAATGACTAGTTGATTTATAGAGTTTTTTGAAACTCTGTTGACAAAATCCTATTAAACAGTATTAAATTGTAAGCTTAACATTTACCTGTATGGCTAGTTCATTTACAGGACTAAATTATTAAAATTCTTCAAGGGTTTTATTGTGAATAGCCAAACTTATGAAAGCTGTTTTTCTTTTCTTTTCTTCAAGTTGGTTTTGAAGACTATGGACCAGATTGTGACAGCATGAGGATAACAGCATTCTTGGACATTCCTGGCCAAGATAACTTGGGTCCACTTGCTCGTCTGGAAAAATATGCATTTAGTGATAATATATTTAACAGGTACCAGTGCAAATAGTTATGTAAATATTCTACTGTTATTTTTTTCTTTTTTAAAGACATACAGCATATGTGATAACTTTGTTATTGATTTTAATTGCAGCATTGTTAAATGAGATACAGTAGAACCTGCCATAGTGTGTTTTCACATAGAGCATTTTTGTATTACATGTCCTGTGAATTGTGATCCTTTTTGCCATAATATGCACCCTTTCTTTCCCCAACTTCCCCCCTTCCCTTTCTGCAAGGTTTGCTGGCATTTTAGAATGGATTTTAAGGAGAGCAGGACTGGAGAAAGACTGTTGCTAAAAGACTGGAGGGATCACTTATTTTGTTAAAGCACAGGATCATAGACTCCAACCCTACTTCTTTTCTCAAGGTGCCAAACCCTCTTGGAAGTCCAGCTGACCTCTGAAGAGTTTCGCTAACCCTCAAATTGTCATTGCACTTTTTCACTCAACACACCACTTTGTCAGCATGTAACTCTCATACTATGGGAGGTTGTACTGTATATGATATTTAATTAGTATTTCTGATTCCTTTGTTAAATTCCCAGCAGCAGTAACAATGGTTAGCAAGGTTCTTTTTCCACCAGCTACTGTGCAATATTTCCAGTCAAACTTACATAATCCTGTCCTGGTTCCCTGTGTTTTTGTTTATGAGAAAGATAACATTGGCAGGAAATGCTGTGGCACTGCCAGGCAACTGCAGCTAGGCAACATTGGGTGGGCTTGGTGGAAAGAATCAGTATGTTCCTTGTAATTATCAACCTCATAATTGATCAGACTGCCTTTTGTCTTCATCAATATAATTCCCACAGTGATTTAGAATATAAAATAAGATAAAATTTCAAAATACAATATAATATTTTTATGTAGCACAAAAATGACAAATATATTTAAAGGGGACGAAACTGTTTTCAATAAACAAAAACAGGAAGAAAAGATGATTGCTGTTTTTCCCATGGCCACAGGACCAAGGTCTTTGGTTCATTCCAAAGCATCTCATCCTGAGCCAGGCAGTTCTTAAAATAGGCAGAAGGTACCTCTATTAGAGTAATGACACCTTGCTGCCACAAAACACCACTCAGATTCTGCAGTTTTTCACAGTTAAGCCATATAAACATGTGCCATGTAAATTTTGTAATACATGCCCTATTCTTATGATGCATAGGACGAAGCCTACAGTATCTAGCAAAGAAAGGACATAACCAGCATGGAGAAACCATGGGCAGCCATCTTACAGAATAGTCTTCATTAACTGGTATAGTTGCTGTAGTTAAGTTTTGACAAAGGGAGCAAGTACAGGCCTGAATACACCATCCTTCATACTGTTTCTTAAATTAATTAAGTCAGAGATAAGGAATCTTAATAATCTGTTGTCTGTCATATTTTGATCTTGGTTGTATCTAGGCTTTCGTGACCAGGTTCAGTCTTATTTGTATCATTTTTGGCTGTTATGGAACACAGTATCACAGCCCAAAAATGATACAAATAACATTTTGATCACCATTGCTTTCCAAAAAGAAAATAACAAAGGGCAATTTATCTTCACTAATTCCAGTGGGAGGGTTGTAAGTCAGTAGCGGGGCATAGCACCTAGATGATCATTAGCCTTTGTTGCAAAAAAGCAGTGACTAATCACTTCATATTATTGATCAGAGCAACTTTACCTTTCATTTCGCCTGTGGCAAAATGCAAGAAATTATTCCTATCAGCCAGATGAGTTTATTGGATAATATAATAGCTGGTCATGGATGTAAGAATGATGCTGTAAGATGAAACTCTCTTTCCCTCTCTCCTCTGAGAAGTTTTTAGCTAAGTTTTCAAACCATGGTTTTTTTTTACCTTTGGTATTGGAGTAGTACCACTAGTTTATGTGCATTGAGATGCTCCTCCATTTCTGAATCGTTTTAAAGTTGGAAAATTTAAGCTTCAAACTGATGCACAAAAATCTTAAACTCAAGCAAGGCTTGGGAGGCAGTGCTTGTCATAATTTGCTTAGTTAAAAAGTTCAGTTTCATATATTTATCTTTCAAGCTCATAGGTTGTTCCTCATTCACCTTTGATTGAATTCCGATGTGTTAAATAAAGCAGTTTCATTTTAACGACTATCAGCAGTACATTAAGATGAGAGCAAAGCATTCAATAAGTATCTCTGATTGGATAATGGATTTGTGAGAAGAGGGAGTACTTTCTGGATGTGTAGCATATTGCCCCCCCTCCCTTTCTATAACATTGCCAGATCAAAATGGGAAAGATTGATGTTTTGGCTTCATGAATTCAGCCATATCAAATGAATGCTTATCAATTTCATTAAGTTACACTATTTTATATTCTTATTTCAGTTATTTCAACAAAATTTAAAAAGTTGTATTGTTTATATAAAATTCTACCATCACTTGATCAGATTGCACTGTTTTATCATATTTAGTTCATAGTATTTGCAGTTTAGAGATACTTTCATCTTGTTTGCAATGCCTGTGTTACGATTACACTTTTTAAAAAGAAAATATATAATTCTGACTTTACAGGCAAATCATTGCTAGGGGTCTACTTGATATCTTTCGAGATTTCAGTCACAATGAGGAAGATTATTTGACAGTAATGGAGATTGTGGTCAGGCTATCTGAAGATACAGGTGAGAATTCCAGTGGATATACCTCCCTCCCTTGAGAAATAACTTTTAATATTACAGTATTGCAGACAGCTGTAGATAGTATATGAATGGTTTATCTAGCTCAGGAGTGTCAAACTCGAATACACAGTGGGCCAAAATTAAAAACTTGAACAAAGTCATGGGCCAACCTCGTTATTTATTGAAAAAATGACTACAGTTGAAGTTTTTTCTTCTCAGATATAATAGTGAACCTTTTTCATAAGGAAACCTAAGTTTTGCTTAAACATTAACTCTGGAACAAGCAAAGCTTAATACTTTAAACACATGTGAAATCAAGTGTCAAAAGACACATCTGTGGCATTCACTTCTCCAGAAAGCTTTTTTCCACATTTTGTTTGGCCATTTTTGGGAGGGGTGGCTTGATATGATTGGTAGCATGAGGTTGCTAATGAATGTCAACAGAGGAGGGGGTGCTTGTGAGTCCTGATTGATGCCCCAGTGCACCACCAGAATATTCTGGGATTTGTAATCTTAGTGGTGCATGTTCTGTTTACCGGTGGACCAGCTCTGGTAGACATTTTGTATTTTCTTGTTTAATTACACTATGGACAAGATTTGGGTTGCAGGCCTGAGTTTAACGTCTATGATCTAGCTCAATATTGCCTTTACTAACTGGCAACAGCAGTATTGGATTTCAGGCAGGAATTCTCTCTAGTTTGTCTTGAAAATTCTGAGAATTGAATCTGAGAACTTCCAGATACTGAGTAATTACTCTTCTTGACTTTGGTAAAAATAATTTTGTTGCCATATAATCTAAGCTGTAAATGGGTGTATTTCCACCGCAGCCCTTAGATCCGGATCTAAGAAGATCTAAGAAGATCCGGATCTAAGGAATGGGTACATTCCTAGTAGATCCAGATTAAGTAGATCCGGATTAAGGGAAGCATACCAGTGTGTTTCCACGGGAGGTGTAGCACCCATTAGGGGTTGGTCCATCACCCCAGATGTCTCGGGGGACAGGGGGGTGCAATCTCTGAAGTCCCAGCTTCAGAGTGATTTCAGAGTCATTTTGAAATCATTCTGAAATGACTCCGAAGTCCCTCCGAAGAGATCGCCAAGGACTTCGGTGAGGCTCCGGAGCTGTCAGCGCAGTCCGTGCGCTATTAGCGCAGACCGTGTGGACTTCCCTCCGAAGTCCCTCCAAAGAGATCGGCAGAGACTTCGAAGCCGCTCCAGAGTCCCTTCGGAGCGCCTCCAAAGTCTGCGCTGATCTCTTTGGAGAGACTGGTGGCAAGACCCCAAAGTCTCTGCTGATTGCTTTGGAGGGACTTCAGAGGGAAGTCGGCGTGGTCTGCGCTAATAGCTCATGGATTGCGCTGACAGCTCCATAGCCACTCCGTAGTCCGTGGCGATCACTTTGGAGGGACTTTAGAGTCATTTTGGAAAGATTTCAAAATAGCTCCGAAATGACTCCGAAGCTGGGACTTTGGGGCTCCCCCCCCCATGGGTGCATCCCCTCCCCCTAGCCTCCTCTAGACCCCATTGCCTGTTTCTAGTGGAAACAGGCTCCCTTTAATCTGGACTTTCTGGCAGAAGACCCCATTGTAGACCCCATTAATGGAGTCTACAGAAAATCCGGATTAAAAGCCAGAAAGTACCCATTTGATCCATGGATTTCCCCCATGGCAGTTGAAACAATCGGGTCCCAAATGGGTGTTGTGGTGGAAATGGGGTCATCCGGCTCACACCCAA
>MTQE01003428.1:31785821-31809443 GCA_014337955.1 Aspidoscelis marmoratus | reverse complement strand
ATGGGTGTTGTGGTGGAAATGGGGTCATCCGGCTCACACCCAAATGGGTCATGGGTGTTTTTCCACTGTCACTAGGAGTACCCTTTAAGTACCCATTAACAGGTACTTAATGGGTACTTCTAGTGACAGTGGAAAAACATCCAATGGGTGCAAAAATAGGTACTTTCTGACATGGAAAAACACCCAATCTTAAGCAGTGTGCTGCTTATGTCATTTCACAGTGAAAGATTCTGATGTGTATAATATTTTGAAATTGCTTAAAACTGTGGTTTTCTTCTCTAAATCCTCAGAGCCTACTGTACGCACAGAACTAATGGAACAGATACCACCTATTGCTATTTTTCTGCAGGAGAGTAGGCCAAACTTCTCCACAGCCTTTTCTGAGTACCTTATGCCCATCGTTGTTAGATACCTCACAGATCCAAATAATCAGGTAAAGTATTTTGGACTAAAATAATTGTTTGGTTGTAAAGTAGAGCAAATATGGCACTACTACAATCCAGGTAACATTATTGTAAATTGTGTTATCTCCTTTGCTGGTGGCGTAAGAATGATTGAAGTAGTTACTTTCCCATGTGGTGGGACTGCTGTGTTATAAGTATTTTTTGGAACGTGATACAAAAAAAATTACAGTCACTTAAAAAATTGATGTATGTTGGTTTCTGGAATTATACTTATTTAGATTTTATTCCAATATAACAACTGACAGATAAACAAAGGCTTTATTGGATAATATACTCATGGTAAAGTGCTAATTGGAAGTCAGCACTTCATCCATCACTTATCCAATGATTCCCCTCTATGTGGACAATTGCAAACATAAATCTACAATTTAGTTTAATGTTAGAAAATCCCATAACATGGAAAATATTAGAAATCAGCATTTCTTTGTTGTTTGGTAAAGATCCTTTTTTGGGATATTTTGGGAACGAACTTGTGGGGCTTCTGAGATACTGATATTATCTCCTATGCTTCTTAATATCTGCCTAAACCCACTAGCAGGGAGTTAAGAGAAGACTTTATTCAGACTTTTGGCTAATGAAGAACCAGTAATATTTGCCTTCTGCATAATTTTTATATGCTTTAATTCTGTTTTTTGCATTTTAATTGTTATAATTTATCCACGGACCTCAGGTTATAAGTGAGGATATAAATGCAAATAATAAAACAAAGAAACTACAGGAGTTATGTACAGTGGAGCTTAACTGATCTCTCATCTTCCTCTAATAAGGATAGCTTGGAATTTTTATGCTTTAGAAAGCTATGACTTTTTGTGATAGGAACAAGGGCAAATTCTGCTCATATAGGTTCACAGTGATGCAAGGCCTGGTTTTTAAATAACCCAGACACAAATAATGCAGTATTTTGAAGTCTAAAACAGTTTTAATTTGAGAGATTTTAAAAATGGTGAAATTAGCATAACATTAAATGTACTGATAGGTTAGAATTCATTTTCAGGTAACAGAAATTGTGCCTATAGTCTAAGATTCTTTTTAGTATCAGTAAGTTTCAGAGACGGAGAGTTCAAGGATGAATCCATTAAAGATTACATTCTTTAATTGATTACCCATATAGATAGACAAGGAAATCACATGCTGATATTAGTGTCATATTTTAAACACTGTTCTATTTCAAGACCATACTTACAAGAGCAACCTTGTAGCTAAGCTACAGTTTACTAACTTCACATATATACTGTTTAAAATTCTTATTGGAACAATGTTATTCTGAAAAGTTCCTTCCCCTTTCATAAAAAGGCCTAGGAGAATTTCTCAGCTGGATTCTTACTTGTCATATGCAATCAGGCAGGTAGCCGCTTATACGTCTACTTCCAAACTGTTAAAGTGTTTGAATGCAGTACTTTCAGTTGGCGCCTTACTTTTTTTCAAGTGCAGAAACTGCTCAGTTTGCACAGAGGTTTACTTCTTGAAAGTTGTAGCACAAACTGAAATTCTGCAAATTGTGCTGTTTATTTTAATAGAAACCTAGGGCTTAGGAGAGCTAATTGGGGAACTTAAGGGTGGGCAATTGGAGAAAAACCGCAGGAAGCAGAGACAGTTGAAGGGAGCTCTCTCATCTCTACCTGTTTGAGTGGAGTTGCTGACTGGATTGGACAAGGACTTGTTAAGAGAAGGGGAAAAAATGGCTATTGAATGTGGCACTCTCTGGAGGGTACACTTCAGTCCCATCAGCAGGCCCAAATGAACAAGCATTAGGTGACTGAATTCTCTTTGATTGTCTCTGCGTCCCATACCTTTCCTAACGTTTATAAGGACATAAGAGGAGCCCTGCTGGATGAGGTCACATCCTATCTAGTCCAGCATCCTTTCACTTACAGTTGCTTCTGGGCATTCTCAGGCAGAAGACAAAGGCAAAACCTTTGTATGTGACTTACCAGCCTCACAGCCTGGGCCCAAATTGTGCAGTAGTGACTTAATGGGGGTATGTTAATTGTGGTGTCAGACCTGCAGTAGTGAAAACATTCTGATGGGAACTGAACATTGTCGTCTGGCTGCGTAATTATGTTAGCATATCTATTCAGTATAAATTAGATTGAATTGAGTCTACTTGGCTAATGACGCACTTTTTTACAACGGTCTAAGACAGTGGTTCTCAATCTGTGGGTTGGGACCCCTTTGGGGGTTGAAATACCCTTTCAGAGGGGTCGCGATGAGTCCCCTGCCTTCCCACCCTATCATCATCCGAGCTGACCACCCCCATGGTTAAAGGTTGCCACAACATGAGGAACTGCATTAAGGAGTTGCAACATTAGGAAGGTTGAGAACTGCTGCTCTAAGACAACCTTTAAAAAGAAGTTACATAATTTTAGGTTAGTAATAGAGAAAGAATTTGTGTCGATTAGAGGAAGAATGTTATAAATTTGTCTATGTTTTTGGTGGCATACTACTTCTGCACAATTTTTTTTTTTGCTTTGTACATTGACAGGCTAGAAAAGCAAGTCAGGATTCTCTGCTTATACTATTGGAACAAGGCCTTGTTGCCCAGTATGACATTGAAAACAAAGTGTGTCCTGTCCTGTTGGACCTTTCTGCTCCTGATAGTGATGATGAATACAAAGTAGAAGCTGTAAATGTGAGTATAGTTACTCCTTAAAAAAAAAAAAAAACACAACTTCTGAATTCGTCATAAGAAGCTATGTTATCTATCCTTACTGGATGTGAGAACAGTTTGGCTATGACATCTGTTGCCCGGTTGATTGCCAACATTGATTTGGTTGATCTGGTCGGTAGATGGAAACGCCTTTCCTCATCACTGTTTGTGTGTCCTTTTTTGGTCAATTTCTGTAGCTTTTTAATATGAAGTTAAAATAACCACAACAACTTCTGTGTGTTATTTGCACAATTGCTAGATGGATCTTGGTGCAGAGAAGTGATAAATTCACTGGACCAAGTTGCATTAATTTTAATACTTGCACTTTTACAAAGAGAGAGATTCATAGAGAAATAAAGAGCTGAATTTTTTTTCCCCTTCCCACAACAGATAATCTGCAAAATGGCTTCTGTGGTGGACAAATCTACCGTACAGCGCTTGCTGCTTCCCCGATTCTGTGAACTGTGCAGTGATAGCAAGCTTTTTCAAGTCCGGAAGGTTGGCGTTAAATTTTTTAACTTAAGGCTGCATTTGTTGTGAAATAATTTGAGATTAAAATATCTTTACCAATAAGCACTCTTAAACCCAATCTGTTCTGTATGTGGGCTTTTAAAAGTACTCAAATGGTTATAAATGTTAATTTAATTTATATTATATATATTATGAATTTTATTTTTTTAAAAAATCTTGATGCTGCTGTCCTATGCAGTTCTGGAATGTAGTTAGATATTGCCTGTAAATTAACAAGTTTGATGTCATGCAGCTGAGAGTTTTCTGAAGAAGCACATAGAAGAAACTTTTTAGTTTATGACAAATTATGATGAAGTTGTTACTGATTTATAAAACCCCACATACCTTCTTATTTACACAAGTACTTGCACATACATGCAGGACCAAAAGGAAATTAGTGTGTAAAAAAAGCATTCAGCATCTTATTTCTTTTGCTTCAGGTTTGTGCAGCAAACTTTGGTGATATTTGCAGTGCTGTAGGACAAGAAGCCACAGAAAAGAACTTGGTATGCTAAAATGTAGGATTCACACATTTGGTGTCTTTATTATCAAATGCATATATCTGTGATGGAGTGTACAGTGTTGCATAAATGGCTTGAAAAGAGAAATATTTAGATTTACTTCCTGTCCAGTACCACATGATTTCAGGGAAAATGAAAAACCAACACACAAGTTAAAAAAAACCTAACAGAGTTAAGTCAAAGATTAAACTGCATAACCAACAAAGACAGAAAACCACAAAAATAAACATGCTTGGATAGAAGGCTGCAGAGAAAGAGCCAAACCTTTAGTTCCCCCTTAGCCTGGTGGAATGGATGGTTGTCTTGTCTGGGCTCAGATTTGGAATTGTAAAGCAGTGTACTACCCACAACACATTTGTAGCTGCATTTGTGCAACTACTAGGCTACTGAATTGTGTTGGGCTGGTTTGGTGCTTCTTAAAAAAAACCCAAAACATAGCAGACCTTTCTAAAGGCACAGGCCCTTTGAGTGCTTTGAACAGTTCTTTGAACAAACCTTTGGTTTGTTGTGAACTGAACTAACTTAACCATCTTGGCAAATGTCTACAAAACAGCTCTCTTCATTATTTTAGTATTACTTTGCTGTTGGGCAGAACCCAAAACTTACGCATTTTCAGTTGTTTTCAGGATATAAACAAAGAAACAGGACTACTTTTTCTGGGGATGAACTTGTGAATGCATAAGTTCAGTTCTTTTCCCCTTCACATATGAGCAAGGAGGGATCACAGATCTTCACTCAAAATATGTGGAACTCAGTTCCATGACTAGTTTTTTTAAAATTTAGATTATAATACTATTATTTATTTATTTGTTTGTTTGTTTATATTTTCATGACTAATGAGTGATGACTGTACCACAATTTTTTAAAAGAAAATCAAAGGAAGACACCACTAATAGACGTTTGGACGGGAAAAAATGAAAGCAGTATTGAAGTGAAAGTAACAAATTTAGATTATTGACCCATAGAAGTAAGAAATAGTTAAACATTGGGAGAGGTAAAATAAGATAATTTTGTTGTTTAGTTTGGATTTGATGAAATAATTATTTAATAATAGGTATTCATATGGACTAGGATAAAAGTGCAACACAGAAAGTTTTGGGACAGTTTTTATCTGGGTTAGAGGGTGTGATGGAAATTTTCAGAAGAGACAGCAGGAAAACAGGAACAAGAAAATAACTGATGAGATAAGGTGCACAGGTCAGCAAGTATAGACCAGGGCTTTTTAAGGTTTATTTTTCTCCCAGGTTGATGAAATATTTCTCATTGGACTCTGCAGTGCATGGTATTTACAGTATAAGATACTGGCCTAGAGAGGAACTAGGTGCCATGGAAACAGACTTTTGATGGTCAGGTGTATCCCCTTTCATAATATATGACTTCAGCAGTTGCCAGCAAATAACTGGTATCACTTGCTCTGTCTGGCATTTAGTGTTTAAATGAGGAAGGAGCCACCTCTTGAATGTATACTTGGACCAGGAGTGTATGCATGGTAAGACAGAACAGAAAGGGCATAGTAACACTTATACGGTAAGGAAGTAAATTAGTTTTGTTATTGGTTAGTCAAAAATGACCATATCAGTTCATGGAGTCAGAGCAAAGTTACAGCCTAAAGCAAAATGAATGAACTCATAAGTCCTCATTCCCCTTGCAAAATTCTTATCAGATCTAAATAGGTTTTCCTTAGTTGAGAAGCCATAACACAAAATACATGTGTTATGAATTCCTTGACATACATGCATAGGGTCCCCGTAGTGTTGTCTCTGATCGAAGACTGAAAGTTGCATTGATAGTATTTTAAAAGAAATCATGACATGTCTTACCAGGATCACTAGCACCTTTTAACTTTATCTCCTCTCCAAGACCTATGAAAATATCATCTCAGTAATTCATCATGGGTCAGATTTCTCCCTCAAACTAAAATTGTAGTCATACTTGATCCTTAGCTGGCTGAGGTTATGGCTGCAAGTGATAACTTCATTTTTCAAGGGTAATCTGTCAACGTTAGCATACCTCCTTTAAGCCTTGGTGAAAGGACATGAATATTTTTAAAGTTATCTGACTCCACTGTCAGCTTCTCATCACAGATTGAAATAAATCAGGTGGACTGTCTCAGGCAATTTAGCTTTCTTCTTTGACAAGATTATTTACTAAGTGCAAATGCACATAGTATCTGTTCCTAGAATACCACTGAGAAAAAGGTACATGCTTAATTTTATTTTTTAATAGCACATTTGATCATAAATGCTCTTTATTATTGAAACTGACACGCCTGGATGTTTCAAGGGAAGAACTATCTACAGACTTCAAATTGTATTATGTTCTTCAAGATCTATAATAATAATAATAAATGATTATGTGAACATCATTGGCTTCCAAGTAGATAAATTGAAATAGTTGTTTGGCATCTACTAATATCTCTGTGTCTTCCTCTGACATAGTGGACAATATATACCGTCCAAAAAATAAGAGGAACATCACAGTTTAACCCCAACTTACTTAAATCTCAGGAATATCAGTCTGTCCAGTTAGCAAACATAATCCTTTGGTTAAAGAGTGACTTGAAAAGGTGCACCACAGATAGAAACTGTAAGATCCATAGATGAAGTCAATACATGGTGGAGGAAAGGTAATTTGATAACTTGGGGTATAGTCACTTTGAAGATCCTGTTATAAAGGATGGTGGTGCTAACCGCAGGCCTATTCCTGCAAGAAATGATTATCCCTGTTTAATCAATTACATATTTTCTATATTGGCAGATTCCAAAGTTTTTTGAGCTCTGTTCTGATAGTGTTTGGGGCATGCGGAAAGCTTGTGCTGAATGCTTCATGGCTGTGTCTTACACCATTTCCCCAGAAGTTCGGAGAAGCAAATTATCTCCCCTCTTTATCAGTCTCATCAGTGACCCTTGCAGATGGGTGAGTTGAGAAAAAACACCAATCTATTCTAAATTGCAACAATCCAACGAAAACATTTCTGCATTTTCACAATTTGAAGCCTACTTAAATTAGTATGTTAAATGACAGTTACTGAATGATAATATTGTTCTTACCGTAATATTTAAAGCGGTGAATCCACTTGAGGTATATTGATAGAATTAATAGGCTTACTCCCTTGGGTTACTTGCAGTTGAATGTGCTAACTGTGACATGTTTTGTGTGTAGTGGCAAAACTACTGGGTGTAGTTGTATGCTGTTTATTGTGGAGTGTTTGTAGCCAACTGAAGACTTGAAACCAGACTTGACTAAGAAATTTTACACTCTTTGGTTGATTACCCTGGTTTTGTTGACTTAATTACATGTCACTGTCGCCCTTAAGCCTAAAAATACTCTCAGTGTGGCTTAGAATATGTAATATGAAGTAAGTCCATGACATGACATACAAGAAAAAGAGGACTAGGAGAGAATGAGGGAACTTAACAGCTTTGCTAGTTTGCTGCAATGCAGATGAAGAGGCCCTATAGTGGTAATGGAATAGCTGCCTGTATAGTAGTTGTGGAGGGAAATAACAGTTGATAGTGTGCTGTAGGGCCAACTCTGTAGCATTTAACCTTATTTTCAGCTTCAAAGGAGTAACTTCTTAAATGAATTGCACTAAGAGTTGCTATGGCACCTTTCACACTTTATAAGCTTAAGTAAATTGTATCGAAAACTGTCTGTATGAGTAGCTTCTTTTATGCTGAAATAGTATTAAGATAGCAATGTGAACTCTGTGTACACTTACTGTTCCTTCTAACCTTGAAAATATTGTAGGTTCGTCAAGCTGCTTTCCAGTCCCTTGGACCATTTATTTCTACTTTTGCAAATCCTTCCAGTGCTGGTCTTTACATTCGAGAGGATGGGACGCTTAGTATTCGACCTTCCAGTCCGTGTCCGACAGGAAATAATATAAACATCCTGCCAGCTAGGTACAGTAACTTAGAATTGAATACCTTGATTTCTGATTTTGGTTTGAGATAGAAGTTGGTAATAGTTCCATTTTACATATCTGATAGACATAGCTGATAGACATTAAAATGCTCAAAATATACAGATTGTCATGGTGGTAAATCTTATAGTTACGTAAGTCACATTTGCCCATGATAAGAGTAACTAAGGTTATGTTGAAGGACATAGTTTATAACATGTTTTGCCAAGTTTGTTTTGTAACAAAAGGAGAGTAAGTATTTGATACACCTGTTAATTGTTCAGAAGTGTGATATAGTCTCTTTACTGTTGTGAATGAAAGAAGAAATAACTAGATTTTAAATATTTATTGTAAAACAAAAATAGTCAGTATTGTAGTGGGATAAAGTGGTTTTCAATGTGTGTGGCATTATGCTGCCGCAGAAGGCCTTAGTACATATTTTCCCTTAGGTGGTGACCACATGTGCAAGTGTAATGTGGCCCTGCCCGTAGAAAGGGTGATAATTTTAGTTGTGCTTTTGGCAAAGGTAGGTCCTCCAGACTTTTTCGTTGGGACTCACCTTCTTGTGGATTGCTGCAGGTGCCAAGGAGACCTTGGGGTTGTTGGGTGATGCATGTTAGAGTATTAGGCCTCTCTTAGCAGTTTGAATTCAACAAACTGGTTCAAAACCTGCCTTGCTTGCATGAAGGTAAGGGAAGAAGTGATTAGGTTGGTGATTTAAGCAAGTTACATTCCAACTTCAAAAGAGACAGTGGAGCAGTAATTCTCTATGGGTGTTTTTCCACTGTCACTAGAAGTACCCATTAAGTACCCATTAATGGGTACGTAATGGCATTTTTGTACCCATTAATGGGTACTTAATGGGTACTTCTAGTGACAGTGGAAAAACACCCTAGGTTTGCTTTTTTAATCATCTATTTTGACTGACAGTGGGCTACTAGCATTTGTTGATGCTTTCCCCCCTATAGTAATGAAATTACTGATTTGGACAAGTGAAATTTATTGTCAAAGATACTTGGCAAAAAATAAAATAAAATAAGGATACTAGGCATCATAATGATATTTATAGAAATGGGATTTACCAAATTTTGCTTTAGGCCACTTGAATCTAATTTTGGGTTATTTTATGAAGCATTGGAGTTTTTGAACACAACCCATTTTTTATTGAAATTGAAATCCTAGTCAAAGTAGTATGTTTAGTGGAAAGATACTGCTACGAAATCAGTTCCTTTTCAGTCTCCGCTAATGATCCTTCTATTACTAGCTCAGAGGAGCCAGTGGAAAATAAACCATCCACAGAGGAGCTTTCTACCAGCTATGCACCTTATTCAGAGAGTTCAAGTTCAGAGGCACAGGAAGCGAATTCATCCCTCCAAGTCACTTCTGGTACTGATCAAACGATATTGATTCACAGTGACAGTGTTGATCTTTATATGGCAAAGGATGTTAAAGACTCACAAATGAAAAACTACCAGGAAATTAATTCAAGGGTCCAATCTGCTGAGGATGTATTTAATACTTTTTTCTATTGGCGCCCACCTCTTCCTGATATCAGTCAGGATTTAGAACTGCTGCAATGCAAAAGTGAGATATGTGATGAGACTTGCTCTGATTCGGAAGTCCTATGTAACAACTGTGTTGCCAGCAGTGAAATCAAGAAAGTGCTACAAAGTTTGCAGGAGCACATGGATGACCCAGATGTTCAGGGTAAGACCGCAAACCCAGATAGTCTAACTGCTTTTCGAAATACCTGTTAATCTGATTCTGCTTCTACAGTAATGTTCTTTGCAAATGGTTTACTTCAATGAAGAGTGATTCTGTATGCTTGCATTTCCTTTTGGCAGCAGTAAACTATTTAGTCCACTGTGCATTACTGGTTGAGAAATAAGAAGTGATTCTGGTTTCCAAATAATAATTAATATATTTGACTTCCATTGGGTGGTGCAAGAGTGGTCAGCAGTGTACTTCAGACCATAAATGCTCAGACCTTGTGAGTGCCAGTTACAGATAATTCTGACTGGGCCCATAAACACCAGTCACTCCTATTTGAGCAGAGGCAATAATACTGACACTAATAATACTTACCAGGTGAATCCAGGAATGCCTCTCTGAGGGAGGTAGTCCCACTGTCTCTGAAACAGACTGTGGTGCGCACCCTCCTGAAGAGGGCCTCCCTGGATCCAGAAGACTTAAACAACTATCGCTCAGTGGCTAATGTACCTTTTCTAGGCAAGGTTCTGGAGAGGACCGTTGCTGTTCAACTGCAGGCTTGCTTGGAAGAAGCTGATTATCTAGACCCATTTCAGTCTGGCTACAGACCCGATTATGGCACAGAAACCGCCTTGGTAGCCCTGGTTGATGACCTTCTCTAGGAGAAAGACAGGGAGAATGCTACCTTTTTGGTTCATTTGAACCTCTCAGCAGCTTTTGATACCATTGACCATGGTATCCTTTTGGAGAGGCTACGGAGTTTAGGAGTTGGAGGCAGTGCTTGGCATTGGTTCCGCTCTTATCTCCAGAGCCAATCTCAGTGGCTGTGAGAGATACTGATTCAACACCCGGGGAACTCATTTGTGGGGTCTATCTTACCTCCCATGTTATTTAACATCTACATAAAGCTGCTGGGAGAGGTCATCAGGAGATCTGGAGTGAGGTGCCATCAGTATGCAGATGATACCCAGCTTTATCTCTCTGTGACATCTGAATCAGGAAAGGCAGTTGAAGTGCTTGACAGGTGTCTGGAGGCGGCAATGGGCTGGATGTGGACCAATAAATTGAAGCTGAATCTAGGCAAGACAGAGGTGCTGTGTGTCACAGGGTCTCAGGTCCGTGTAGTTGGGAGACTCCTCAATGGGGTTGCAGTGCCCTGGAAGGGACAGGTGTGAAACTTGGGGTTACTCCTGGACTCCGCGCTAACACTTGAAGCTCAGCTGGAGGCCGTGGCTAGGAGTGCCTACTTCCGACTACAGCTGGTTCACTTTTGGACATAGACGACCTGGCCGCAGTTACCCATGCTCTGGTAACCTCTAGACTGGACTATTGTAATGCACTCTACATGGGGCTGCCCTTGAAGACAGTTCGGAAGTTGCAGCTAGTGCAAAATGCAGCCACCAGAGTGCTGACCAGAACAGCTGGCCAGATGCAAATCATGCCATTCTTAAAAGAGTTGCACTGGCTGCCAATTCACGACCAAGCCAATTCAAGGTGTTAACTCTGACTTGCAAGGCCCTAAATGACTTGGGCACCAGATATCTAAAGGAACGCCTTCTCCCATACCGACCTGCTTGTGCCTTGAGATCTGGAGGTGAGGCCCTCCTGGTTTTCCTACCATCCTCTATAGTGCAGCAGGTGTGTGCCCAGGAAAGGGCCTTTTTGGTAATAGCCCCCAGGTTAGGAATATTCTCCCCCTCAAGGTGCTTCACGCCCCTTCTTTGCATACATTTAGGAAGGCGGTAAAGACACACCTCTTAGCCCTGGCCTTTGGCTAATGTGACTATCCCCCGCCCCCACTGTAGCTATTAGTATTTTAACATTTAGAATACTTTTTTTTAATATGCTGGATTTTTTGTCTGCTTGTTTTAAGTGTTTTTATGGATTTTATTGTTTTAGCCTGCTGTTTTAAAACTTGTAACCTGCTCTGAGACCTATGGGTATAGGGCAGGATATAAATATAAATAAGTAATAAATAAATAAATAAATAAAAAATTTGCCATTGGACATCCTTAAGTGGCGGCTTAAGCTATTTCTTGTCTGCTTACTGTTACATTTTTAAGCGGATAGTATCATACAGCCCAACTACTGATAGACTTTTCAATCATAAATTGACAAACCTCCTTCCAAGCAAACTTTGTTTTCTATGAATACTGGAAGAATATGCAAATATTAAATGATTTGCAGTCAGTTGTTTACTGTTGTTTTTCATGACTTTGATCTTCTGCTTAGGAGAATTTTTCACCCCTAACAACATTTTAGAACTTATAAGAAGAGATGACTGAAAATATATTTAATGGCACTTGTTTCATCTAATCAGCTCAGGTTCAAGTACTGTCTGCTGCACTCAGGGCTGCTCATCTTGATTCTGTTGGTGACTATGAAATCAAGCAGAACAGAGACATTAACAGGAATCAGGAGGAAGAAAAACACAGTTTGAATCCCAATTTAACTGCTGAGAATGATAACACCTTATCTTCTCCAACAAGTAAGAATGATGGGATTAATCCATCCAGGCCAACTGTAATAGAAAGCGTGGTAAGTACCTGCCAGGACAGAAGTAAACATACATTTTAGATTACTTTGACATCAAATTCTGCTTGTTAGAAATTTTGTGCTGCCACAAAGATTTTAACTTTTTTTTGACTTTTTGCCATTCTCAAAATGTAGGGCAGTAAGCCTATACCTAAATTGGAAACCATATATAACTAATAGATTTCCTTAAATTGTGCTTATATTTGTCTAAACATGAGAGAGTAATATTTTAAGTCCAGCCCCCAAACTTGCCAAACATCAAAACGTTGTGCTGCATCCAATAAATGCTTGGACTGACAGATCCCCAGGAGAAGAAGGCTCAATTTGACCACCAAGAAACGGAGTTTTAAAATAAGCATCTTGGTGTATAATATGTGCATGCTGTTTAAAGATGCCTAAGTACATATTTCAGGCTGTGAGGACAAGCAGGATGCTTCTGAGGCCATTTGCAGGGAGTCGAGAGCAGGTGAAGGTTTTGCTTTTGTCTCTGAGATGCCCATGGGCAATTGGTGGGCCACTGTTGGCAACGGGATGCTGGACTAGATAGGCTGTGGCCTGATCCAGCAGGGCTCCTGTTATGTTATGTTCTTGTTTTATGGGTGTTTTTCTACTAGCACTAAGTATCCATTAGGGACCCATTAAGGGCTCATTAGGCTCAGAGCAGAAAGACCCCATTTCCACTGCCAACCTCATTAGAGCCACATTTGTTTCCACCTGTTCTAGGGAAATCTGGATCATATGGGTCCATATAAAATCCAGATTTCCTGTAGACCCCATTAAAGGTTGGGGGCTTCAGACATCAAATCTGGATTATACAGAGCCTGTTTCCACCACAATCGGGCAATGGGGTCGGGGGGGGCAGCCCCGTGTGTGTGTGTGGGGGGGCTCCCAAACCCAAAGCTCCAAAGCCTGTGCACACTCTCCGAAGCCAGCTCTGAAGCCAGACCCCAAGCGAGAGCAATGCCATTCCTATGGACCTTTGTCTTTGGAGTTTATAGCAAAGCTCTGGAGATTCTCGGAGAATCTTTGGAGTTTATAGCAAAACTCCAGAGAATCTTTGGAGTTTACGGCAAAGCTCCGGAGAATATTTGGAGTTTATGGCAAAGCTCTGGAGCTGCTCTGGAGAATCTTCGAAGAATCTCCAGAATGTCTATGGAGATTGCAACCCTGTCCCCCAAAACACCTGGGGTGATGGGTGGGCCCCATGTGGGTAGATCCGGATTCGCCACATGGGTGCTCCGGCGTTTCCACTGAGAGCAAGCTAGCACCCATTGCTATTGGGTGCTAGACCACCCGTGGAAATGCATTGGGTGCTTTCCTTAATCCGGATCTACTCATTCCTTAGATCCGGATCATCTTAGATTAAGGGAAGTCAGTGGGAAAAAAACCCTAGATGCATCGAAATCATCAACTTTCATGTCTTTAATGCTGACAGAAACCTAACAGTAAGAGGGTTCTTTTTCTGTTGCTTTTGTAATCTTTATTTTCCTTTGGCCTTGGTTCTGTTGCATTTCCTTTGCCACCCTTCTTCTGGTTTTGCTTTTTTAAGAAAGAACTCAAACTTACCCTTTCAAATTATACTTTTCAAAGAAGGTGATAATGTCTCAAGGGAGCATCTGGATCACTGGTTTTGTGAGGTCTAGCATATATCTGTTTTTTCCCCAATTTTTTATGTCTGGAATTGCTGTTCTTCACCAGTCTAGCATAAACCCTATTACGACTGATTTCCCCACAGCCTCTTTAAAACTGTGAAAGCAAATGTTTAATCTTTGGGAGTGGGATTGCGAATCCAGAAGCTGGTTTTTAAAGTTTAATTTTTTAGAGGTTTCCTTGCATGAAGTCAAAAGATACTATTTCCATCCCTTCTGCCTCCGCAGTGGAATTTCTTAGTGTTTCCAGCTTCTATCCTAGTAGTAAAATGGTTTTTTAAAATTTATCCTCACCAGATGGCAAAGTTGTTTCAGCTGAGGAGGAAGTGGCTCACCATTCATCTCTTCTTCTGGTTCCTCAGCATCAGTATTATGACTTGTCCCTTGCTTCTCAGCCACTTTATAAGTTCCCCTGTAGCTTACTGAAAAGGTGTGAAACATACGCATATTCTCTCCATCTTGGAACTTTGCTGTCTCTAAATCCAAATCGGGTGTTAGTTTAGGTGAGGGCAAAATTAAGTCCTCAGAACTTTGGCAGTTAAAACCTGCTCTTCTTTTTTAGAGGCTGTTCTATCTCTGCAAAGCAAGCACTATTGGAATGCATCTAGCTCCAACGCCCATGCATGCGCAGTCTTGAAATGTAATTGTTTTTAATATGGTTTTCCAAAAGCAGGTTTGCCAGCCTGACACACAGAAACAAAACACATTCATTTTTGATTACTAGCTTTTGTTAGGCTGAGCTGTTAAAGCAAGACAATCCTGATATGCCATATAAATATATGCTTTAATTAAAGAAACAGTACATTTATTCCTTTTACTATGAACGGAACTATCAAGTGCCACTGAACACTAAAAACCAAGAATACATGGTATAAAATACTTTCTCCTAGGTCTGATTTAATAGCTGTTAATTCTGATGTAATTGTCTACCACATTTATATAAAATATATTGATGAATTTAATTATGAATATGAAGGTTGAACTGCTTTAGATTAATATTTCGCAAACAGATGACATTAATTGCCTGGTTTGTACTGTTTGATTTTCTCTTCTCAAATGTATTATATTCCCTTTTACAGGACTCAGAGGAACAACTCAGGGGGACCAACAAAACTTTACAAGTGGAAGAGAATGGCCCAAGTCTTGAAGAAGATAAATCAAAATTACAGGTTGCTTCACATATTTCTTAATTTAGTATCAAAAAGATGGCCTTAACTGAAATATACAATTACTGTTTTTTCAGAAGCTAGGCTTAGTATTTTCATTCCGACAAAGCCTGAAACACAATTTTTTTGTGACGTCGCTATAAGTCCTGGTCTCTACCTGTATCCCTCCGGATGCTCCTAGAGGGCAACTTGCAGCATTTTCTTGCAGCATTCCAAGCAACATAGTGAGCTGGGAGCTCTACTCTGGGAACATCTGTAGGTCTGCTGTTGAGACCCTGGAGTGCAGACTAAAAATCTTATCAGTTAAAACTTGCAAAACTGACCACATGTGTATGTACCGTAGTTCTCAAGCATGCATTTGTGCTCCGCATTTTCATTAATCTTTTAAGAGTGTTCATCAATTTGGGATCTTATATTGAAATTTCTTCTGGAGAAAGCTTAAATAAAAGTAACTTCCAAACATGCTAACTTTAGAATGTTATCTCTGATAACTCCTAAAGCAAGTTGTATTCTGGGTACAATTTATTAATCAATATTAAAAGACACAGCTGTGGACAGAAACAGTCAAAGCGTTTACCTGTGCTACCATTACAATTTTGACATATACAGTATATTCTGGCGTATAAGACTACTTTTTAACCCAGGAAAATCTTCTCAAAAGTTGGGGGTCATCTTATACGCCGGGGGTCATCTTCTTATACAGAGAGTATATCCCAAACTCTATATTTTAACTGGAAAAGTTGGGGGTCGTCTTATACGTCCAGTCGTCTTATATACCGGAATATACAGTAGTAGTGCACAGAAAGTATTACTCTGGACTTCTGTGTTGACCTTTGGTCTAGTAATTCATTGCCTATTATGACACCTTGTCATCATAGAGTATCATGATAGATATTTCCTAAAGTAGGCAGCATTCTGAATTTGTTGCTGCTTTCATCCTGCAGTTGCCATTGGGAGGGGGAAACAGATCTCTTTCAGTGCTGATACGTTTTTCCAGTTTAAATTATTATCAGTAATTATTATCAATAATTTACCCTTTTCCCCCCCAGGATATCATACCACAGCCTTTATTGGACCAGTATTTGTCTATGACAGATCCTGCTCGAGCCCAGACTGTGGATACAGAAATTGCAAAACACTGTGCTTACAGTCTTCCTGGGGTGGCCTTAACGCTGGGGAGACAAAATTGGCATTGTTTGAAAGACACATATGAGACACTGGCATCTGATGTACAGGTAAAAGGGTAATTTTTGCAGATGTTTACACTGGATTTTGTGGAGCATATGGTTTTTGGTATGTGTTCATGTGAGATCTGTCTAACTGAAGAGAAGATTTAATCTTGCAACTCCATATACAAATATATATATTTTTAGTTCTTTACAGTTATTTAGAGTTCTCCCTCCCCCTCCCTCTCAAGGGTAGTACATATTTCAAAATTCTTATATAGATCATAGGAAAAGCTGCATAGTTCATAATACCACACTGAGAAAATTAAACGTAACTTCAGTTTTTCGCTTTCACTTCTAAGCTTATTGTCTAAATATATTTTAACTATCATCCATTTTTGTTTACATAAGCCAACCCAATCTAAATTACTAATAAAATTTATATTACTATTCAATATTCCTACTGCTATCATATTAATTATGTAATTATTCCAGTTACTAATAGACCGTTTTGTTCTATCCTTCCGTCCACTAACTAGAACTGTTTGGGCACATGTTAGCAATTCCTTCTGTTGGGTAGTCAGAAGATTATTTAACTCCATATGCAACACTCCCATTTTCCCTGTTATTATAAATTGTATATTCAACACGTCACTAATTTTGACAGAGCCCTGGGTGATATTCTGCAAAAACGTTATTGCAGGAAAATCAACTCCCAACCCAGGTTTTACCTAAAAAGCAAGAGTGCTTACCTTGTCTGGATGCTTGGTTGCATGATCTGTCATCTTAAGAATGGTCACCGCATGTGTATGCATCCAAACCCAGCTGAAAATGGTGGAAGATACCTTATTTCTTTGATTTTAAATACACTATAGCCATCTGTGTTAGAAAAATAACTCTCCACTAGGATTTATTTGCTGAGCAGTTTTGTTTTATTTTCCATTTATCTTAACTGTTACAGTGGAAGGTGAGGCGGACACTTGCTTTCTCCATTCATGAGTTGGCTGTTATTTTAGGAGATCAGCTAACAGCCGCAGATCTAGTGCCTATTTTCAATGGCTTCTTAAAAGATCTTGACGAAGTGCGCATTGGAATCCTCAAGCATCTTTATGATTTCCTGAAGGTAGGAGGGGTTGGAATTATTCACATTTGTTAACCTATGTTCTGCTTGAATTACTTTTCTCAGAGGTATGATTCTGCTTCTTTTTTAGAATACCTTCATGCTTTATTAATTCTGGCTTCTGATTCTTAATTTAGATTTCTAAGAGAAACCTTTAAACTTCCTTTTCTAAATTGATGTGGTGTTACTCTCTCCAGTATTGCTAAATATAATTTGGTATCAGTTACTGTTCAGTATTTGTGTTATTCATTGTAGCTGCTTCATGCTGACAAAAGGCGTGAATACCTTTACCAGCTTCAAGAATTTGTGGTTACTGATAACAGTAGGAATTGGAGATTTCGTTATGAACTTGCAGAGTAAGTAAAGTTTTCTTGGATTCCATGGATATTTGTTATTTAATGGTTGATAATTTAGCAAAAGCAATAGCATGTTATTGAGAATAGTAAAACTACTTCAGAGAGGGGAGTTAAAATCAAAACACTTCATTTTCATATTTAATTAGATTGAATATCTTCCATGGTCCTTCTGTCACTTATTTTTTTTCTGGTTTGGCACAAATACATAAATGTATTTGAATAAATCTCTGCAGAGCTTCCATAGATGTGCACATATTCATATTGCACATCTTTTATACTTAAATATTGTATGTATATGTGTGTCTTTTATTATCAGCCTACAAAGTGTTAATTTTTAATTACAACATATTTTAAAGCTACTAAAAAGCTTTTCAGTAGCCACAAAACAACAAACAGAAAACAAGCACCAAATAGTCAGAATCTTTTAGCCATCAAAAACTGATCTGTTCAAGTTCTTAAAAGAGATGGAAGGAGGGTAATGCTATGGAGAAGGCCTAAAACATAAACATCCTTAGGCCTGAAGACTGCCAGCTGGACTTCTTTCTGAAATTAGCATCCTGGAGAACAGTGTTTGAACAGACAATCACACAGGTATCCGGTTATTTTAAAGTAGGCTTAGACTGCAGGTAGTACATCCATGTGTTTTCAGATGAATTTGTTTAGGAAGAATTCCATTCAAAATGGAAACCTTTGTTGCCAATGAGTGAAAAAACTAAGTAGTTTGGGCATAGAAATTCACATCCTTGTTCTTGCTCTGTCAGGGTATATATTCTGATGTAGCAACCCTGACATCTAGTGGGAGAACTTTGGAATGGAATGGAAAAGATTGATTCCCTTTTTTTGATATTGTTATTCTTGTATTATTTCCATATAATGCTGCTGATTATTGACTAAGTCAAGCAAGTAGTCAATACAGGTGTGAATTTCTTGTTTGTTGTTTAGGTTGTATGAATTAAAAAATGAAATCCAGGATCAATTTTTGGTGTACTTAGTCAGAATTTCACTAACTAAGATGTTTGTTTAACAATACTGACCTCCATGGCACAAATAGCTCTTTACTTTTTAAATTAATATTAAAAGTAGTTAATAGTATGTCTTCACTGAAAGAGACATTTCATATTAATGAAACAAAATCACGTTCCAAGGTCTTGGGCTCGTAGCAAAGCTTTCCCTTCCTGCATCATTTAACTTTCAACAGAGAAGTTGAATGACTAACAGTGCAGAGTTTTAAATAATTATTTCTGTTTTGTTTTAGGCAATTAATTTTGATCCTTGAGCTATATAATCCCAATGATGTATACGACTATTTAAGACATATTGCACTAACACTCTGTTCGGATAAAGTATCTGAAGTCAGGTGGATTTCCTTCAAGTTGGTAAGCTGATTTACTTTATTTTGTCTCCAGCTGATCAAATGTGTTATAATAACTCTATCTGATGTGTTTGGAACAAATTCTCCTTCTTCTAAAACGTTGCTTTTAGCATTTTGATGACAATTTTGCTTTCATCGCATTTAAGAATTTTTTTCTGAACTGTAGCAAAATACATTAAGGAACAACTGTGTTACTGGCTATTTACTATCCACCAGTGTTAAACTTTTAATTGTATCGATTCATTGCCTGACTTCTTTTTCTCTCTCATAATTTTTTTCAGGTTGTTGCAATATTACAGAAGTTTTATGCAAGCAATGCAAACTCTCTGGGCTTAAATTTCATTAATGAGCTAATTGTGAGGTTTCGCCATTGTTCCAAGTGGGTTGGGAGACAGGCATTTGCCTTCATCTGTCAGGTGGGATTTTCTTTCTTGGATGGCTGGTGTGTGAATAATGAACAGAATTTCCTAACATGTGATGCATTCCTAACCTCCAGTCGATGGAGCTGCAGGAGTTTAGGATATGTGGAACTCATGCCTCTCATTGCTTCTGCTGGAGATCTGAAGGCAGGTTGAAAAACTCGGGGATCCAAAACCTTGCTGGAGATCTGGCGTTGTCGGCTGCCATTACAGCAGAGTTTTCCAGGTGCATGGAGGAGTAGACTGTGATATAAACCCCATTCAGTTGGGACTGCCTGTTAGAATATTTTTCACCCAGAATGGTTTCGGTTTGGGGGCCAGACTTGACATGAAACAACTTACTAAGTTGCCACTGAGAACTACGCTGCTTTCAGTTATCTCTTGAAACTAAGTAGCATCTAAAAGCATGATAGATAGGATACTACCTGAAAACCACACCAAGACTGCTATGATCAATATGACATAAGAGTGGAATACAAGCACAGCAGAATGTACCCAGATAAGTGCCTTTAAATAGTTCCTGTCCAAAGCATGCAAGGAAGTTTACAGTGGTTCTCAAACTGTGGTCCTTCAGAGGTCCCTGGACAACAACTCCCTGGGGCTAGCATGGAATGCTGGGAGTAAAATGTCAGGAATTGTTTGTTCAGGAACATCTGATGATAATTGGAGAACTGGTGGTCTATATCACTTGGGTCTGAAAAGATGAGCAATGATATATTAATAACCAACAACATTCCCCCCATCTTTTGGATTTGCGATTGCTTGTATTGATAAGACTCCCCCTGAGGTTCTGACATCTCAGTGTGTGCATCCCATGTTACAGTTCTTCTGTTCTCTTCTGATCTTCTCTGCCTGCTTCACCTCTTATAACAGATTTTCTTGAGTGTTTAACTGCTTTATGGGGCTACATTGCTGCTCAAATCTATACCAGGAGGGAACCCTGAAGAATTTTTATACAGTACTTTGGATACACCTTGGGAGTGTTTCAAGAGTTTACCACACATTATCATTGTAATCTTGTAATCCCGTTCACCCATAGTTGCAGATTTGCATACAAGGGCCAAGTGGTTCTCCCTTGTAAATGTGTGGAATTTGTAATAAACTTACAAGATTCAAAGGATGGATCTAACAAATGAAACCTTCCAGAACCCAGCTTGGATTATGCATGTGGCATCCCTATATATACAAGGATGCTGAGCTGTTCCTCGTAGACAGTTTGTGCCAAAACCATTCTGGTCAAAATGCAACCTCAAGGTATTCTGAGAGTTTCTTGTTTTCTCTTTGGAGTCATTTTATGACTTGGTTTTGTAAAACTTGCAATTTGTAGATAGAGGGTAGGTTCTGAGTATATTTCCCTGTGATCTAGAACACTGGACTGCTTCTGAGTTATGTGTCAGAAGTGAGAAGCCATTTCCCTAAGCTTCTGATATGTACTATTACACTCCATAGAAGTGCCTGTGAATTACACTTAGTGGAGAGGTGTTGGCTGGGCTGCTGTGATATGGCTATAATATCATCATATATTCATTATCGGTTTATTTGCGTGCTGCCATTTGAAAGTAAAATGTTCAAGGCAGTTTGCAACAAAATGCAGGAAACAATGGGTGTTTTTCCACTGTCACTAGAAGTACCCATTAAGTACCCATTAATGGGTACAAAAATGCCATTTTGTACCCATTAATGGTGGACAGTGGAAAAACACCCAATATAACAATAAGAATAACTACATCATATGAAATAATTAATTATTTCATAAATAATAATAGTTTAACAGTAGATTAATTGCAACAGAAACAAAAATACAAATTACTTACAAGAAAAAGAAGCTAATCCCTAAAACTCGAGAGTTTCTTGCTGAGTCTCACTCTCCCAACCAGGCTTTTTAAAAAATGGGCAGCAGCAGGTCACCAGAGGAGAGGAGCAAGAAATCGGGGAGCGGGCCCAGGTATAGAGATGTGCACAAATGTGTTTTTTTTACATTCTATTCGAATCTAATACCCAAAAATTTGATTCGAATCTTTTAAACAAGATTTGATTCGAATTTACCACATTTCAATCTATTCATTTGAAATTTTGATTTGATTCTGGACATACAAATGTTGAAAACATTCGTATGTGCGCGTATACATCTTCCACACATCCGTACACATCCATATGCATCCCATAGTTAACATGTATGCAACCCGTTTTCATCCCATACGGATCCATACAAATGTGTACAGATGTGGGAAAGATGTGGATCTTCAAGTACGCATTGTATATGAACCTGTACACATACGCATGTCCAGATAATTTAAACAAATAGATCGGAAATGTGATTCAAATGTTTACATTTGAATTTCGGGACATTCGATTCGAGTTTGAATGTCAAAATTCAGCACATTCGATTAGATTGTGAATGCCTACAAATATTCGTGCACATTCCTACTCTAGTAGGCCCCAGCGAGACCCAGGTGTATCTACTGAGCCACTCTCAGCCTGGTAGAAGAGGAAAGGAGGAAAGCAAGGAACAGACCCAGGAGCCACAATGTGACTATTATTTTGCAGAGATTTTTAGTTGGTGCCATTTGTTTCTCTTTCTTGATTTTGCAGGCAGTGGTAGAAGAAGAGTGCATGCCCGTTGATCGCTTTGTTGAACACCTGTTACCCAGTCTTCTGAGCTTGGCTTCTGATCCAGTGCCAAATGTCCGGGTTCTGCTTTCCAAAGCTCTGAGGCAAACATTGTTGGAGAAAGGTATGCCAATTATTTTGCAGACATACACTGTTTCCTGGTACAAAGAGCCATATAGGTACCCTGTGCTGGTTTTTATTAAAGGAGTTTTGTGGATAAAAATCAGGGCAGACTTTTAGGATTATAGCCGAGTGTTCCTTTTAAACAAAACTATAGCTTATAATGGGTTTGGCTTTTTGTTGCTGAAACTCACTGCCCCCAATCACATGCAGGTAATGAATAAATGTGGGCTTTTAAGAAGCAAATGAAAATGTTTCAAATTATTTTTGCTAAAACAGAGCAGGATTGTCTTTTTCAACAATAAATACACGACTCATCCTTTTACTTGAAGAGTAAATTTGAAATGCTCTGTCTTTCACGCTTATGGTTTGTCTCTACTTAGCAAATATTGAGGAGACATTAGTTTTGCTTCCTCTTTCCTCCATTTAGCAGTGACACCAGTTCTTAAAAAAACTTGCTAGGTTTGGTCCCCCACCCCAACTGCCTTGCCTTTTTTTTTTGCTCCACAATTACTCACTGAGCTGAAGATCAAAGCAAAGGATTGGTGTTGCTTACCCTTGTGTTGTGCCAAACCACCGTTAGCCAGTTCAGACTAATCCAAACCAACTTTGAACCTGTTCTACTACTGAGCTATAGAGAAAATTTAGAGCCATAAACTTCCTGCTGCTCTCTGGCACAGGTCAGGTCTGGGGAGGGGAAAATCCACAGTGGTTCAGTACTTGCACTTTCTTAAAATTCTTGAGGAAAATCTGATGGGAGGCTCAGCAGTGGTTTGTGTTAAGTAACTGGGGAAGAAAGAACTACGTTGCTGTTTCTGACTGCCGTACTCAAATTATGGAACTTGCTCCTCCAAGAGGCTCAGCAAATTATTTGATTAATAATATTCAGACTAGACTACTGTGATGTGCTCTCCATAGAATTGCCCTTGAAGATGGTCTAGAAGGTGGAACTAGTGCAGAACCCAGCAGTTTGGCTACTGACTGTATTTTAATTATGTTTTAATCCTTATTGTTGTTTTACTATTATAACTTCTTGTGGGATTCTTGGATGAAAGGTGGAATATAAATGCAATCAGTCAATAAGGTTTGAGAATGTTTTTGGCTGTAGTCAACCTTGAGTTGCTCTTTCTCTGCTCTTCTAACGGTTTTTCTTGAAATGAATTGCATGGGATCCAGCAGTACTTATTTCTGGGAAGACAAGTATAAGCTGTATGACTTGTTGCTTTAATTTTATTTCTGTATTCTGTCTGTTCTGCTGCTTAATTTTAATTACTGTAAATTGCCCTGCCCTATCAGGCAACCAGACAGAAAATAACTGAATGACGAAGCACAGACTGAAATACCTTTTTTTTT
>MTQE01003428.1:31689823-31718382 GCA_014337955.1 Aspidoscelis marmoratus | reverse complement strand
CTCCTCCTCCAGCAGTCTCAGTGTGGAACAATTCACCACAGGCAACATCCACCAAAAGGGAACAAAATGCATTGTATTTATTTTTAAACTAAAGATTGTGCTTTTACGCAGTATTTTCCATTCAAGAATCTCCATTAATACAGTCTTTTTTATACAATAAGGAAGCTCTTTATATAAATCATGCCTATTGAATTTGATGTCTGATCCATCTTATCACTGTCTTCAGACCACTATGTTTGTTATTCATCCTGTCAAAAGAAGTAGATATGTGGACCATATCATTTCAAACTTTATTTTTCAAGTTTCCTCAGACATCTTTTCCCCCCTACCTAGCAGATATTCATCTAACAGGATATCCATTAATTTTTATACCACTCCAATAGGGTAAACTTATCTGTATATTTCCAAAATGTTGCAATAATTTGTTCTACATATATCATAAATTTAACCAATGTCTGTTTTTAACTGCTTGATTTCTACCCACAAATAAGCCCAATAAACACAATTCTGGACTGAACTCCAACTGTATATTCTATTTTAATATGTTGTTACCCGCCCAGAGACCTTCGGGTATGCGGCGGGATAGAAATGTAAATAAATAAATAAATAAAATATATTCTGGATTTCTTTGATTGCCACCTCCCAGATCCACTACATATTTTTCCATTTCCATTTTTATTTATATACCACCTTTCCAAAAGAAACTTTTGCCCAAGGCGGTTTACAACAAATGGAAACCAAATACAAAGCAAAATACAGTCATCACATCAGTATATATAATATATATATATAATCAACAACTTAAATCAAAGACAATTTTTCCCAACGGCAGTTTACATAATTCAAAAATATATAGCATATTATAACAAATAACATATTATATCATAGTTTTAAAAAAAACTGGCTGAAGGCTGGCTAGTCGATGTTCCTTTATCTTAATGAATAAATTTTATTCATACGTTCTATTTTTACATGTCACGTTGGTTTCTTGTTCCTTGACCCAAGATCTTAATATGGAGGATGAAACTGCCAAGTTTTCTAAATCTTGGGTGAACAATAGATAAAGGTCATTCTTTCCCAGGTATGTCCATCTGAGCATTCGTTTTTGCAGCATGACAGATGTGAAGGATCAGAAGAGGTGTTGCTGTGTTTTTAAATATAGTATTTTTTTTCTTGACATCCTCAGCTTGATGATTCAAATGTTGTAGAGTAGTTGTGTCAGGCATTGAGCCAAAGTTCAAATGAAGATTCCATTGAGGTACATGCCCATCCAGGGCAGCTTTTGCACTTGGTTTTCCAGCCATTGGTTGGGAAGAGTGTATTAGCGACAGACTAATGTGTATTAGTGCTTTCCCTTGAAACGCTAGTACATGGTAGACTAACCTCCATGTGCCTGGAGACTTACCAATGTCCAGGTGTATGACCAATCACTGACAGGGCACCACCATCTTGATTGTGGCATCTGGTGTGACTACGTGTGCACCAGTGCTATGGCAACAATGATGCTCTGCACACGCTTAGGGTCATCTGAGGTGCCAGCATGCTTGAAGGGTACCTCAGATGACCCTTGCACCACAGTGGGGTGGATGGGACAGGTAAGCATTTAGTTTGGATTAATATGTCTGTGGTGCACCCTCTGTAGGGGGTCAGAGGAGGTTGGCTTTTTCTTCCAATGAGAAACCAAAAGCTGATGGACAGAAGTGCATCTAGTCACAGATGGCAGAAGAAGGAGTCAGTTTTTATACCCCACTTTTTTCACCCTTTTTAAGGGGACTCAAAGTGGCTGACAAAGTTTCCTATTCTTCTCCCCACAACAGATACCCTGTAGAGTAGGTGGGGCTGGAGAATTCAGAAAGGCTGTGGTCACACTTAAGGTTTAATCCAGCTTCAGTCCACTTTCAGAGCAAGAGAACACATCAGCAAAGTGACAAGCTGTTAACTCAGAAAATTGACCTTTGGGAGAGATAGGCTGGACTCCTACTTGTGGAATAAAGCAGTTTAGAAATGGTTTGGACTCTCTTTGTCCCCATTACCAATCATTTAAAGTGGTTTAGAAATGGTTTGGATCCTCTTTGTTCCCATTACCAATCTGTTTCAGGGTTTTTCTGAGGATTATTTGGCTAAAAAATGGAATAAACAAACACCTGTTTTTTCAGGGTCCCCCCCCCATTTTTGCTTTTAAAACGCTTCTTCCTCATTGCTGTGGCAACACTACAACAGTATTGGGACAGATGTGTCATGAAATGGATGGGATTTCACCCTGCAGGGCAGCCCCTAGTCAGTTAAAATGCCAGGTTTCCCCTCTACAGCAGACGATCTCATTTTCAGACAGTAACAATTCACCCACTTCACACCTTATAACAATGTTTCCTTTCCCACCCACGCTTCCCCTCACCCACACGCATGCCAAAAGATCAAGGAAAGAGGCAGGGAGGAATCTTGCCCTTCACAAGCGGTCCTGCCTGTGCAATTCTGCCTGTTTCCCTCCCAGCCTCCTTCCTTGATCTTTAAAAGGGGAAAGGGGGGAAGCTGCAGGAACTGGGAGAAGCAAGGAACTGGCAGCCATGAGCCCATCCCCACCCTCTAACCTGCCCACTGCGGTGGCAGCACTGCTTGCTTGCTCGCTCACTTGCCCAGGGGAGAGGGTGCAAGTGTGTGTGTTTGTATGTGCACAGGAGCACTTGGCATCCCCAGCAGCTCCTGCCACACCTGCCAACGCCTGCCAATGCTTGATTGCCGGCTTTTTGATCTCCTAGGTGTTTGTGTCTTTGGACCCTTTTGAAGAAGGGAGTTGGGATTTCCCACCCTTGGCCACATCATCAGATCAAACCCAATGGGGAGAGAGGGTGGGCAAAGGGTGTTCTTTGGAAGTGTTTTAAATCCTTTTCCTGTGGGGACACATTTCTGGGTTGACTGTGATTGCCAGATGCTTGTTTGCTTCATTTTAAAGCGTTTTAAATAGCGTTTTAAATAGCATTTTATTCCATGAGTGGGAACAAGGCTATAATGTGTAAAGAAAATTACTGGTGGACTGAAGTTGGATTAAACCTTAGGTATGACCACAGCCAGAGAGAGCCGTGACTAGCCCAAGGCTACCCAGCTGGCTTTGTGGAGGAGAGCAGACCTGAACCAGGAAACTACCTGATAAGAGTCCGATACTCTGAGGACAGGAAGACTGACATGTGCGGACATAATGAAAATGGACTGAGTGCATAATATATTTCATGGTTGTGGTCAAGCCAGGATTGAACTCAGATCCCGTTGTGCAGACTAAACAGATGAGGTGTGACGAAGCTCTTGTTTTGTTTTTAAGTGCAAATTGCCTATGGTTTTTCAAGACTAATCCAAAGGAAGAAAATAATTGAGATAACACAGTCTTTATAGCTCATCTAGCCCCAGAAAGAAAGCTTTCATTTAGCTCTTTAACTGATATTATAAGGGTAAGAAACATGGACACTGAGTACTCAATTAAGTATAGCTCTAAGCTTTCATGCAAAAGAAATTGATTTACAACTGCTCTCTCTATTGACTCACAAGTTTAATATTATTTTAAATAGCATTTTATTTTCTTTTTTAAAAAACACTTTTGGTCTTTGTTTTAGTAATACTCTATGTAAAGTAATCCAAAGTCTTGATAAAAAGTAGTATGGACGCATTTTAAATAAATAAACCTCCCTGGATTTCTAACCTACCCATTACTAGTAACATGATAAAAATAATTAAAACTAGATACTAATTTGATCCATGTGGCATAGTTTTACACAAATCCACATGATTTTACCACAGACTCCAAGCCAGTAGCAATAATGGGAAAAGTGGATATTTCTCAAATTTCTTAACTTACGCTTAACTCTCAAAGCTTTTCCTATCAAACTCTAACTTTGGATTTTTAACACACAAACCTTCATTGCCCTCAAAAACCTGAATCACTTTTGATTGCTAGCAGATTCCTTTCTCCCTTTTCTTTTATGTTTTGCACTGGAACAGGAGGCCTTCTGTGAGCATTCACATACTTTGAAAGACCTTTCCAAAGACTCTGAATCATTTCCCAATTATTTGGAAAGAATGCAAAGAAAGCCAGTTGTTTTTGAGAAAAGTAGAGCAAGATTTTAAAATAAAATGTTTGTGGGTAGAAACAGGAAGGTAATTCAATTTGAATAAGGACACAAGCACTCAGGGCTGGTATTGGTGTGATTTTAATTTTCCCACCACCCTTTCCTTAAATCTAGGATGAAAAAAAAAGAAAGAAAGAAAAGAAAAGAAAAAGAAAAAGGTTTTCAATAAATCCCTGTCCTTAAAAACTCTGATCTGATTGTATCTGATGGAGCTGATACCCCAGAGACAAGGGGTCTCTTCACACTTATGCCACACAGATGGTTTGGGAAGGTGTTCACTCCATTGGCACACCACACCACTGCCTGCATCTCAGAGTGTCTAGGAGCATCCCGGAGTGCCCCTGATCCTCCAAAGCTGCACAGCTTCACTGGGAGCTGCTAGGAAGATCTTAGGGGGTTCCCAGAGGCAGTATGTGCACCTTCTTCTGGTGTGAATGGTGTACATGAGTGTGGCCCCTTCCAGACTAGCAGATTAAATCTGCAGTTTTCCTGCTGCGAATTGATGACTCACTGTCCTCACTTGAAGCAGCTTCCGTAGCTTCCTGCTCAAAGACTGCGAGAACTGAGACTGACGCGCGTGGTCACATGGGGTGAGGCGCGCATTACGTGGGATGGGGCAGTTCTTGTCGGCTCCTCTCGCTGTCCTGTCTGGACTGACGGGAAGCTTTGAATTTACTTAATGCTGCACAGTGAGCGCTGATATATCAGCATCAAGGAAATTCGCTGTATCATTGCTTTAAAACGACACCGCTGCGAAGTCTTGGCCACCAGGTGTGACAGCTTGATATTGGCTGCTCATTCTGATGTGCAGCATCAATAAGTCTGGACGCAGCCGGTGGCAGGATGGTTATGCAAATACTTGTCATGTCACAATCACCATGGCAGCATCCCAGAGCAAGAGTTGCCTTGACCATTTGGACCAGAGCTGACCATCCACATTTTAATGATGGTCAGTTTTGGGATTGCTTCAGCACTTTGAAGTGCGGAGGAATCCCAGTTCACCCCATCTTAACTTCAGTGGGATGTCATTGCTATACCATCCAATTAAGTGCAAACAGACCCAAAGGCTGCATCTGGAAATCAGGTACTAATTCTGCTACATTTGGATATTGTGGAACAAAGCATGGATTTTCTAGAATATCCATGCTTTATTCTGGAATATCCAAATACAGAGAAATAAGTAACTAATGACTGGATGCAGTCAAGGGCTGTTTTTGCAGGCAATATCCTGTGCTGTGCAAGTCCAATCTTGGGCCATACAGAATGATCCAACCTAAGACTGGAGCATAGGCCAGCAGCATAGGCTAAGGGTCTCTTGTACTGTGGCACCCCAGTACTTTTGGAGGCTGGGAGCAAATGCTGTCCATTCTCTTCCATTCCTTGTACTGAGGTACACAATATCCAATGCCTATCAAGTAATTTAGGAACCCAAAGCCAAACTTAGGACCTTTTCACACTAGGCCTAAAGGGGAGGTCTGGGAATGCTCCAGCACAGAACTTCCACACCATATGGAGTTACTGGACCATCTCCTATCCAGATAGTGCTGGAGAACTAAAACATGCTCCACAGCTATACTAGCCATGTCTAGGACATGGCCACTATACCCTGGCATGCACACTATAAAGAAGGAACCATCTTGCCTGTGGGGAGAGGAAGTGAGAAGAAAACTGGGTGAGCACCTTCCATCAAGCTCCCAGCTTTGACCCCTCCCTCCCAACTGTCACCACACAGACTATGAAGGAGCTATCTTGCCTGTGGGGAATGGAGGAGAAAAAGAAAATAAAAGTATTTTACCACTGCAAGGACACTGTTGCTGCCAGAATGTCCCTGTTCCCTCCAATACCATTTTCCTTTTGTATCTTGTCTCTTTAGATTGTAAGCCTGAGGGCAGGAACCTGGCTAAGATTAATATAATATTGTAACCCGCCCTGAGACTTTCAGGTATAGGGTGGGCTAGAAATGCAAACAAACAAACAATACTCTGGCATGCACTATACTCAAGGTGAAGGGTGCATGGAGTGGGGTAGTGCAGCCTGAGTTATGTACCACATGGCCCAGCCACTGTGGCAATGGCTAGTGTGCATGGCCATTGCTGTGGCAAGGTGATTGGCACTTGTACAGCAGCATTCACACTTACCCAGCAGTTGGTGGAGTGCTAGGTAAAATTGGGTTGGGTTGGGCATTCACAATGTGAACATGTGATGAAGGTCAACATGTGATGAAAGGTGAACAAAGGCCCTTAGTCTGATTCCACCCCCCCAAAATCCGCCAACCTTTTTTTAAAAAAAGTAACCATTGGTTGACCATTCAGAAAAGCAAAATCTGCTGTGTGATTGGGCCATCTTACTCTGCATACTGGTAGGACAAACCCCCAAACAACTTAGATTTCCATGAACATAGAAATGGTGTCAGCTAGCATCCTGTTAGCATTGGAATTTATACATCTTCTCTTGATTTCATTTGCCAGGCTTTCCTCAATGGCATATGACGCTAATAGCTAAAACTGCAATTTCTTATTGTTCACTGAAGGGTATTGTAGAACCCGATAAAGATTGCTTGGGGCTCAAGACTGTGTTATGTACTGTGTCCACACCCAGTAGAACATCTGAACTCTACTGCATACCAGTCTACTGGGAGCCCATGGCTCTCAGTAGAACCCTGCATCCACATCAGACAAGGCATTGAACCAAGCTACACTGTGAAAGAGGTGCTGTAGCCCACTCAAATCATGAACTGCTTGGAAGCATTCTAGCCTAGTCTGGTATAAGGGGGCTGAGAAACCCAGTTCCATTTCACCCGGCACCTGGGAACAGCTCTGGAAGTGGCTGTTTCTGGGTGTTCAACTAAAACAGCCTCAGCTGGTAACTATGGAGGCTGGGAACTATTTATCCCAGCCTCCATGGTTAGGCCAGGATGGGCCTTCCTCAATGTGGACTGCCCTTGATGTGGGCTCCTGTCTCCTGGTTCATCCTGGGTTGCATCACCTGATGCACCTCCAGGCTACAACAGCCCCAGCATGGGGTAACATGCACCCTGCAGAAATGGCTTAAGGAAAAACAGCCAAGGAGATATCTGTATATCAAATTGTGATAATTTTAATGAAAGAGTACTAAGCCAAACAGAACTTGACAATTAACTATCCCCTGAAGTACAGATGAAATGAGGCACTAACCTGTCTTTAATATCTCCCTTTCTAATTGGAGCTGCTCTAAATGTCCTTCAAAGGTACTCTTCGTAACCAGAGAGGTGATAATAATAAAAGGAGAGGGAGGAGGGAAAGGGAAAGGGAAAGATGAGTTGTGCAGGTGTTATCTGCTCAGGTCAGTCAGAAGGGTCCATGGGCCATTTCAGGTCCTTGGAAAAGGCACCTTTGCAGCTTCTGATCTGATAATATCGTTCAAGTTCTAGTCCTGGAACTGCTGATCTCCAGCCAATGAACCCTTGGGTTGTTTGTGGAACGGGAGGAGATGGCTTGATCTGAAATTAAGAAGCACATTATTTACTTCTGCAGATGTCTGACCACTTTTGTGGGCTAAAACCAAACCAAACTTACTTTTTATAAATATAAATATAAATCAGAACAACCTACAAAGCCAGTTTTTTAAAAGACACCAGGCTGGTGGTCACAACACAACAAAAGGGCTAGACAAATTTATGGATGACAGATGTATCAATGGCTACTAGAATGAATGCCTAAGCGCATCTTTCAGGCCATGGGGACAAGCAGGATATTTTTAAGGCCATTTGCTGGGCTTCGAGAGTAGGAGAAGGTTTTCCCTTGTCTCTGCTTGAGATGCCCATGGGCAATTGGTGGTGGGCCACTGTGTGTGACAGGATGCTGGACTAGATGGGCTGTGGCCTGATCCAGCAGGGCTCCTCTTATGTTCTTATGTTCTAAAAGAGTCTGTTTTAGGTCAGAAGGGGGGTTTTGTGTGACTTTGGTGAGATCAAACTTTTATGATTTAATGTTCACTGAAATTGTCTTTGTCCACACGTTCAGTCTCCTTGGCCTCAGTCCAGTGACAGGGTACCTTTTCCTCCCCCACATCTTCCTTCCTTTTCCCTCTGTAATTTGGTACCGTTTTGTCAATCACATTTTGGCTTCCCAGGAGAGGATATAGCAACCTCTCTCACGCCGGCCACTTTCCTCCTTTATTTTTGTTGTCACACAGACTTCTGCATGTCCTTAGGCAGAGAGTGTATAGGCCACAGTCTAGTATATCAAGCCCAATGCCATTTCTCAGAGCACTTAGAAGACCCCCGGGCATGCATGAACTCTGTGGATGAAGAACTGGAACATGCCCTTTTAGTGTATAATCCAGTGCTAAAGTTGCAATGGATAAGCAATTTTGGGGGTGCCACAGAATAAGACTGCACTTGCAGCATAAACAGGCACCCAGCATGTTTCTTTGGACTCCTTGCACTGCAGAAGTGTGCAAAACAAGTGAGGTGGGGAGGCTTAGCTCCAACATCCAGGCAGCACTTGTTATGGCAATAGGACCGCTTGAGGCATCTGGGCCATTTTGCTGCCACCTTCCCTTTTTTTTTTTTACAAAGCCAGAAGTGTGCAGATCTGCACTTCCGCATTGCTGGAAGAAGTGGCTTTGGGACAAGGATGGTAGGGGGGCAACTTAGCTTCCAGTAGCTGGAAGGCTCTTGATGGTGTTGGAGGTAAGCAAGTTTGTGCTCAAGGAAGCATTCCCCTCCACCCCAGCCTATATGATGAAACACACAGCAGTTTCCAAGTCTGCAAAGAAGCTGTGGGTTGCTTCCAGACAGGGTCTTTCCAGACAAGGTGTACTGCAGCCACCCCACCCATGGCAGATGAGGCAGAACAACACAAAGGAATGGTGCACTTCTGGGTTTTTCTTTCCTTTTTTTAAGGAGATTAAGTTGGGCAAGGAGTCAGAAGAAATCTGTTGATGCCTGTTTATGCTCTTAGTTCATTCTTATTCTATTCCACCCCCCAAATGCTTCTCAAGAGCTTCCACAGGGTCAGGCACTGGATACGAGGCAAAGGGAAATCCTCTCTCTACCCACTCATGGAAGTCCAGGTGACACCACCTTGCACCATCATACCTTGTACATTTAAATGGACTACTGAGCTGGAACGGTCCGAGTGCGGGGATTATCACAATACAGTATAGTTCAAATTGCGGTGGGATAGTCCAGAGAGGAAGAACTGCAATTTTGGCTGTGATCCCCTGGAACAGCCTGAAAATGGATTAATCATCAGGTGTGACTGCAGCCCATAAAGCTCCTTCATAAAAACTTTATCAGCAGCCGCCAGTCAAAAGTGCCAGTCAAGGTCCTGACTTATATTAAAAACATGTGCCAAAATTTTAATGATCTTAGGAATCTGATTAGAAGTTGAGAAAGAGGTGATGCCCAGTGAAATTTCTCTTGGGATACTGTACCATAATTCAGATAACGCAGAACAAAAACTGTTCCTTTCATCCCTGCTTGCCAACCACACTTTTATTAGGAAAAGGGTGGCCTCAGAAATGGGAACAGAAATCTCAAGCAACACATTTAGGCTGACCTTAATGTATATCTTGCTCTTTTCCCTCGAAAAGCGAAGCTAAATGCCTTTCATTATTTTAAATCCATTTCTATTCCAGGTCTCACAATCACTTGTATGATTACAGCATGCAGCTTAACTTCCTCACCCTGCTTTCCTTCCTGCAATTTGAGGCCCCAACAAAAGGCCTTTTACAAGTCTCTCCTGCTAAAAATGTCCCTTTACATTGCAGCTAGGCTTGATTATAAACCTGTTGGCTCCAGTAAAAGGCTTCTTTCCCCTCAGGAGAACTGCTGTAAGGCTGGCACAGTGATCTTCCTAGGATGAAGGGGTTAACCCTCCCTTCCCAGTTCCAGACTCCAAGAAGATTTACATCCTAATGCAATTAGAGAGGAGGAAATGTGTGTGCATATCTGCATGGACACAAATGTGTGTATTTGTGTGTGAGAGAGAGAAAGAGGGAGGGGGCTTTTTGCACTCCTGGATGTGGGAAGCTTTGGCAAAATGCCCTGGAAATGCACTAAGCATCTATACTTGCAGATGCTTAGTGCATTCCAACACTCCACAACCCTTATCTGCAATGCGAATGCCACTCTGGACAGCAGCAATGCCTGAATCCTGGTGTCAGCACCAGCATGCGTGCACAGTGCCATCACCAGGGAAGCCACGTGATGTGGCGCATCAGCGTGCATGTGCATCATGTCACGTGATGCACCAGCACATGTGAACGCGATGTCATATGCTCCACCAGCATCTCCTCCAGCTGGAAGATGTGCAGAAGGAGATTACTAGGGCTTAACTAGCCCTGCACTACTGCAAGTATGGAACACGTTTTAGTGTTCCATGTTTGCACTGTCTATGGTCAGCTGTGGGGTGCATGGAGCCATTCTGTAACATGCATATGGTGCGTCTTGGAGCTGACCACCACTTCACTACCGTGGTAGTATGTGTGTGTGCGTGTGTGAGAGAGATGCCATACACATACTATTTGTTGCAGTTTTGCCACACATGCATTGTGACCCCTAGAGGCTTGGGCAAAAGGGAGTATGCCCCTTAGGTCTAAAAGGATTCCATACCCTTTCCAGATATTCAGAGTGAATTCATCTTAGTATAGTCAAACTGGTTTCATCCACACAGAAGGGGAAGAAACTGGCAGATGTGGGGAAATTTGGTTGGGACTGGAGAAACATCTAAGAAGGGTAAATCCCAAAACAGTGGTATGTGAACATAGGTACTTAAGAGGAGCCCTGCTGGATGAGGCCAGAACCCTTCTAGTCCAGCATCCTTTCATGTCTAGTAGCTCATCAATTGCCTCCAGACACTCTCAAGCAGAAGACAAAGGAAAAACCTTAATGTACGCTCAGCTCCCTGAAAATGGCCTTTAGAGGCACCCTGTCTGTCTCTCTAACCTGGAGGTGGTACCTAGGCACTGGTTCTAATAGTTATGTGCAGTAGCCATGGAACTGATGTATCAGAAGGGGAAAAATCATTATATTATTAAGAGAGGAAAAAGGGGGAGTATCCTAGATAATATGACTGGCTCCTACTGGAGATGCATTTCCATCTCTTGCACAAACAGAATCCTAGAAGATCATAGGGGACAAACTGGGAGTAAGTACAACTGTAAGTACAACTACTAGCTAGTAAGTACAACTACTAGCAAGTGTGAGCGCCAGTCTACGTTAGGTGATTGTGCTCCTTTCCTGTCTGGCAAACGGGAAGGAAAGTGTGAAACCGCCCCAGGACTTGTGCAACCTGTTACTACTTCCTGGTCCTGGCAGGGTACCTGTCCCCCTTCCTTCCTGAGTCCCTGGCCTTTTATGCACTCAACCAGAATAGGAGCCTACTGTAGTCTACACCAACATGTGAATGGCAGGTCCCTATTCCAGAGGAATAAGTGCAAAAAGGGCCCTTGAACAACAGGACTGACTCTCGCGCTATGACCTTATAGGCCAAACATCTCTCCCGCTCCCCTCAAATAACTTAGGTTTCAACTTATAGCAGTTAAGATTCAGTCTTGCCTATCTAAGTACGTTTCCTAATTCATAGTTAACCTTAAGAGCAACATCTCTTACTGTTGCAACTGAATTGTCACTCCGCTAACTGGTGTTTGGCTTCTAGCTTAGCATAATCTGCTGAATATGAAGTGACTGACACCCTGGAAGACAAACACAAAGATCCTCACCGCTCTCTGGAGCCCTGAGCAGGAGAACTTCCAGCTGGAAAATTTAGTGACTAGTCCCACTTATTTGTATTAAAAATAAATGGTTTCACAGAGGAGGAAAATGTGACATTCCATAAGACTTGAAATAAGTGTCCCTAAAAAGCAGCGAAAAAGCACACTTCCAACTGGGATACAGTTCTAGAAAGTGCAGAATTATTTGGAGGAGGTTTTAGTTGAATACTATTTTTGTGGGAGGTACTCAAATTGGTACAAAATTTTCCCCAAATCTGTGTTCAACATGTTAATGTTTGAATCTGTTTGCATTCTTTGGAATACTCTGCCGCCATTTTCTATGGCCTGGGAATGAGGGATAGGAGAATATGCAACCTCTGGATGATTCAAATGTAATTGCTAACGTTCCTAGGAACCGTAATTAGAATTAAAACCAGCCACTTCGTGTTCTTTGCTGCATTAGGCATAATCACAAGCTCAAACACCCCCCTTGTGAGAAACAGAAATTGCTCCGTAAGGCCATTTGTGAGGAGTCTGGCTTTGGAAGTCTGGCTGAAATCCATAACTTAATTTATTAGAAAAGCGGTATACAAATAAACTGAATGAATGAATAACTTACACAGGTCTCTGCCCCATTGCAATCTGAAGCTGTTCTGGAGAGTATAAGGGTAGATGGCAAAACATTCTAGAAGTTTTAAATGCAAGTGTAGCTCCAGATTAAGAATTCTGCAAGCTCAATGCAATGTCTTCCCTTTGTGTTTATACAGAGTAAGGCCCTTTCTGCACTCACTTGTAAATCCAGATCAAGAAGTGGCCAAGAACACATCACCTGCCTGTCAATCTGGATCAAGGAGCTGCTAAGAATACATTGTCTGCGTGGGAGTAGATCTGGATCAGAACTGTGCCAAGGGCTCACTAATCTGTATTAGTGGTAGACCAAATAAATATGGGCTTCGCACTTGGCTTCCTGTCTGCTGGATGGGGAAAGTGTGTTAGCGACTAATGTGTGTTACCATTTGCACTTGGGAATGCTAGTACATGTTAGACTAACCCTCACATACCCAGAGACAATGGCAGGGTGTTTCCATCTCAGTTGTGGAGCTCTGAGTGACTGCATGAGTGCTGGCACCATCATCACAGTGATGATAACACTTTATGAACACGCAGTCACATTTGGGGTCGCTTGAGGTGCCAGTGCACTTGTGTAGTACCTCAGATGACCCCTTGCACTGGAAATGGTGCAAATGATCATGTGCTGGATGGGACAGGTAAGCTTTCGGTTAAGGTTAGTATGTGTGTGGTGCACGATTCATCCACCACCACTAGTTGATGACAGGTTAACATCTGGGCAGGCAGGAGGTATTTCTAGGTTGTAAATGTCTCCTCCAAGCGTAGATGAACCTGTCCAGATGTCTATTTATTTATTTATAATTTATTTATAATTTATATTTCTGGACCTATACCCAAAGGTCTCTGGGTGGATACCAACCTTAAAATTCACTATGGCTGTGTCCCCAAAATACTTATTTGCCTCTCTAGTTTCCCTCTGTATCACTCTATTCAAGTGGACTTTAAAAGTGCTGTGCAATTCCGGAATAAGCGTCCGCATGAGGCTCAGCAAAACGTGTGTTTAAAACGCACCTTCCGTCCCCATGGAAGCGTGTTTTGCTTGCCCACATCTTTTTCTCCCTGCCCCCTCTCTTGTTGATAGGGTGCCGGCAGGAACGAGGAGGGACCGCGCTCTGTGCGGCCACAACCAGGAAGAACCCCTCAACAAGTTCAAAGAATAGCCATTGGTTCTCTGTTCGTCTCCCAGATCTCTGCCCTCCCCCCGAAATGGCTTCCTGTGCCGGCAAAGGCAGCGGCTGCAGCCATCGACCACACAATCGTTTGCTCATTCACTCTCAACACTTTCACAAATCACTGTCAAAATCCACCCAGTAGAGCAGCAGTGACTGTAGCAATCCACCACTTCACACCTGATAACAATTGCAACAATGTTGCAATTCTGTGCAATTCTGGCTCTTTGAAAGTTCTGAGCTTTAGAAAGGGAAAGGAAGGGAAGCTGCTGCACTTCTGGGAGATGTGTGAATGTTTTATGGCTGTGTGTGCAGGCAGTAGTCCCCGCCCCTTTTGCCATGGAGCGTCCCCATGGTAAATGCTGCCAGGAAAACCCACAACTTCCAAAAAGAGCACTGGAACTCTTTTTTAAAGTGCACTTCTTTTGTTGTGGATTTTCCTCCTTTTTGTAGCGCTGGAAGCGTCTAAAATAAAACATGTTAAAAATGAATAGATTTGAAAATCCAATTTTTTTTTCAAATATTTAAATTCAAATTTATAGACATTTGATTTGAATTCAAATGTCCAAATTCAAATGAATTTGATCAAATTTCGTAAGTTTTGAATATTTGTGCACGTCCCTAACATTAAGCCATTTGGCTGTTGAATTATGATCTCTAAACACATTCAGTTGTTGCTGTCGGGTACCACTGAGGTTCGCCACTACCTATTTCTGGGGAGAGACTGGGGATCAAACTTGCAGCCCTCTGCTCCCCAGGCAGCTTGCTCTACCAGTACTCTACTGTACAGTCCCTCCCAAACACATTCAGCACCACCTGTTAACTCTGTTAGTACTGAGAACTTTTCATTATGCAGGGAGATCATAGGTTAGTGACAAAGAAGAAGAAAGAAGTAGAAGTAGAAGAAAAGTTGGCTTTTATACCCCGCTTTCCTCACTCATTTAAGGGGGACTCAAAGTGGCTGACAAAGTTTTCTGTTCTTCTCCCCAAAACAGACACCCTGTGAGGTGGGTGGGGCTGTGAGAGCTCAGAAAGAGAGCTGTGACTACCCCAAGGTCACCCAGCTGGCTTCATGGAGGAGGGTGGAATTGAACCAGGAAACTAATAGATAAGAGTCCTGGACTCTAACCACAAGACAAAGCTGCCCCCCCCTTTTAGCTACAATAAAGGGATCAGGCTAATGAGTAATTAACTGGCACTAGGTCGGGCAAGCTGGACAAAGGTTGAATCTGATTTTTGGCCTTGAGTGCTGCTTTCTTTGGCTCAAGTGTCTCCACAACGCAAGTTGAAAGAGCTCCTACACATCACTTTAACATCTGGGGATTTATCCACTGGAGAATGACACAGTGAGAAAGCAATGTTTCTGGTTTGTTCTGTTGCCAGAACCCTTTTGCTTTGTTTCTCTGCCAAGACTGTGAAATGTTTGTGATATCTAAGCACAGTATTTCCTTTGAACTGATTGCCTCTTCTTTCTTTTCTTGTTTCATGGCCATACGTCCCACCCACGGAGCTGAACAATGGAAATAGTCATGTTCTTTTGCTTCCATGCTGCATGACTCAAAAGGTGGCTAAGTATTCATTGACTAACCCATCCAAAAGAATGAATACCTGACTCTTCACTCGCATGGGAGAGAACCAATTATAATATCAAACCCTGGGAGTTTAAATGCATTAAAACAGGGTCCTCTGCCTACCTTCTAAGCTGACTTTCCTCTTGATGGCCATGCCAAAGTCAGCAGATAGGGCAGATTGAACCCCAGACCGTCTTCCAGATGTGATGGAAAAGTACATGTGTGTTTGTTAAGTAAGGAGGTCTTCCAGTTCTAAGAATCATGCTGATGCATTTTTGAGCTGGTGCAAAGTGAATTTTCCATTTTCATCTCTCCCTCCCCTTTCCCCTACTTCTTTTTAGACTGACTGAAGGCAGCTGAAAGACAGAATTTAGAATAAGTGGTATTTGCATTTTGCGGGAAATTTAAGTAGAGCAAGAAGCTCTCCCAGAAGCTCGAATGCATTGCACATGGTGCCACCTGCCCAGAGAATGGGGACAAGTGTATCTAATGTGATCCCCCAAATCCATAAATTTTTGAAGCCAATTCTCTGCAAAGAGGGGCTTCATAGCTGTATATCCTATTCCTTTTTGGTGACATTTTTTAAACTCAAAAGGTATGAGATTTAGGAAACTTTGAGCTAAGAGATTTGGGTGATCCTCCTTGAAGTTGTCCACAAAGGGTTGCCAACTCAGACTAGCAGCCCCTGGGGAATGCCTTAACCACACTGTGGACTGGTCTACTGGGACAGCCATGTCTCGCCGGGAAAGTCATGTTCATAACTAGTCATGTTTTGGACTAGTCATGCCGCTTCCTAATGTGCCTATTGTAATATTATATATTATTTTAACTTTGTTATTTTTGTAATTTTAATTTTGCTTACTTTCTTTTTCGCGCTATTGCCTTTTTCAGTTTTTGCAGCTTGTACAGCGCTATGTACATCTATAGAACTTGATAAATAAACTTTAATCATCATCTGAAGAGGCTGCTGAGTAGAGATGTGCACGAATGTTTTTTTAAAATCTGGATTTGAGTCGAATCGAATGTCAAAACATTCTATTCAATTTGAATGTTCAGACTCACGAATGCAAGAAAATCTGATTCAAATTGAATAGATTCGAATCTATTCGTCCGAATATTACATTAGAATCTGAAGATACAAATCATGACAACATTCATATTTGAAGATACGAATGTCGACAACATTCGTATGTGTTATACGTATTTGTATGCATTTCGTATGCATCCCATGTTATCCTGTTTTCATCCCATATTATAAGCGCAAATGCATACAGATACGTATGAGATTCATGCAGATATGTATGTAATACATACGTATCTTGGCATTAGAATCATTTGAACGAATGTTCTGAAACATTCAAAATTCGTTCAAATGTATAAATTTGAATGTGAAGACATTCTATCTGAATTCAAATGTCCACATTCAATCAAATTTTGAATGTTTAAAACATTTGTGAACATCCCTACTGCTGAGAAGAAAGGCATGTCTTCTTGAGCCAGAGCTGAGGAGGTATGGAGTAGAAGGAGACTGCTCTCCTAAGACTGAACAAAAACAACTGGCAATTTGCTAAAATAATTCAGAAAAATTGCTGCTGGGCTGTAGTAAGTTTGTGAGGTACGTCCTCTGGTTTTTAGTCAGAGATTGGGTACTTGCTGTGGCAGCAGGTTCAGATATTTCTAGATGAGTTTAGAAAAGTTCTAGGGCTGCGTTCCCATTATAAGCTTAATTCAGTTTCCCTAAACTGAAATAATAGAACCCGATGCAAATGCGAATTTGCCTGATCCCATTACTTTTAACTTAATTGCGTTCGATCTGGATTCTGAGGATCGTACGTGGCGTACGTGACTCAAGGGGGGACTCAAGTGGCTACTTTTTAAAAGCTGCTTTTCGGGGCTGCCCTGCCCTCTTCCTCCTGGTGTGAACGCGCCACCCATAAGGGACCCCTTCACGGAGCCTAGCTGGGTGGCTGGGTGGCTGCCAATTGCCTGGATGGAGGAAAAATGGCATTGGGCAGCCAGCGATTCTTTCCCCTCCTTTCCCATTGTCCAGGGCAAACAGCAGCAGCAGCAACTCAAGCCCCCTTCACCCGCTCACTCCACAGTCACAGCCTTAAAAACAGAACCTGCAGCTGCTTTCCTTTCTTTCCCTTTTTTAAAGGTCAGAATTTTCACAAAATTGCAACATTGTTACCAGGTGTGAAGTGGGTAGATTGCTATAGTGTAGTGGCTGCTTTAAGGGGTGGATTTTTACAGTAAAATCACTATCTTTGGAAGCAAGCTATTGGGGGAGGGAAACCCTAAACAAGCATTCTCATCCCTTAACATGGTACCGTTCCCACAGTAAAAAAATATAAAACGTTTCAAACGCACAAACTGGAGTGAGACCTGTTGAAATGAGGATTAACATTTACAATGCTTTGGGGCAATTTAACATGCGGAAAGCGTGTTAAGCCAACCTGATGTGGGAACTGCGAGGATTGAAAACGTTTTGAAACTGAAATAAGCTTATAATGGGAACGCGGCCAAGGTGAGTTTAGAAATTTCTGGGAGACCACATGGTCTGAATCCTTGGTGACTCAGAAGGAAACAAAGAAAAATTAGTATAGAGGATTAAAAGATTAGTCTTTTCTGAGCTGGGAGGAGGAGCAAAGGTCAGTTGAGGGGGTACTCCGTGGAAGAAATATATATTCGATATCATAACATAAAAAATTAATTTAGAAAGTTTCCCTTTAAGAAAAAAAAGACAATAATTAACACACCATCATTTCTTTGCTATTTTGAATCCTAGTCTATGATCTTAATAAAGAGATTTGTTTTGTTACCCATCAGGGAAGATAATAAAAATGGCTTTAAAACCAATCAAGAAGACTTTTGATAAGGGATGCGAAGTTGCACCCTGCCAGATGTTCCTGGATTACAACTTTCAGCATTCAAACTTCAGCATTCAGATGGAGGATGTCACTCTTCCCTCTCCTACTTTTTGTCAAATTGGCTAAACCTTTCCTTTAAAGAAACCCACAGAAAATAGCCTGTTTATTTGCCCGAAACATGAGATTTCTTTGGATTATGTTTCTGTACTTATAACACCTGAAGGCATGAGGAAACTAACTTATTGATATACGGGTATGCATCCATTTCACAGCAGGATCAATAGACACTGAGGTTGCATCCAGACATTAGATACCTATCTTGCAACATTTGGATATTCCAGAATATCCATGCTTTATTCCAAAATATCCAAATGCAGAGGAATAAATAACTGATGTCTAGATGCAGCCTAAAGGCAATCCCAAGGTGGGTTTTCTGGGTTAGATAATACTGAAAGAGAACAGCTTGTCAGTTTGCCAATGTGTTCTCCCACTTTGAAAGTGGACAGAAGCTGGATTAAAATTTCGGCGTGGATACAGCCTTAGAGCCTTCAGGCCAGTTCACACTTGGCCTGCTAGTGCATGTTAGGGCAGCTTCTGGAAAGCACCATCTGCAATTGCTGGAGCTGTTTCCACACCAGAAATGTCTCCTGCTATCCGCTAGCAGCGCTGCATGAGATCGTGCACCACACATGTTCCACACCTTACCTTTCTTGCCCAGAAGAGAGAGCATTTGCACTTCCTCCAGTACTGAGGATTATCTGAGGTGCCCTGCACATGACCTGGGATGCTAACATGCATGCGTGGTGCATCACCAGTGTCTCAGTGATGACGCCGGCACATACACAGTCACACCAGCCACTGGGACGAATATGGTGGCACCCAGACACACGTCAGGACCTCCAGTAGGTATGCAGATGCATAGGGGGAAGGACGGTGTGCACTCACAAATGTTATTCTAGTGCATGCCAGAGGGAGTGCGCTATTCCCGTCTCCTGGACCGGATGGGAAATGCAGAAACGCCTCTTCTTCTGGATGCTGGTGCGATCTAAGGGAAAACATGCCCATCTGAGTTATCTCTGCCCAGGTCTTTCCTTAGCATGCAGAAGAGAAGCTCCTACAACACTTGCTGGTCTGATATTCTGGCCAGTGCAGGAATTGTCTTAAGACCTTCACTGATCAGAATACCCACTGATACTTTTTGCCTTGACTAAATCTTTAAATAAGTTCTTGAGATTCTAGTATCATTTTCTTTCATCTTTTTTTTAAAATAAAAACCTACCACTGAAAAACAACTGATTAAGAATCTTTATGCAACCAACATTTCTTTGAAAAAACATTGTGCTGCCATTTAAGACCACACTGATGTTGTCTGACCTTAATATACGTTTCCACAGGAGTCACAGGTCGAATCTGTAAATGTTCTGGAAGGGGGATCTTAGGCTGAGCAGGTTCTTTCTTTTCATCTTTTAGAAGCTAAAAATAGAAGAACAATGTAAGAAAATAAATTGGTACTTTGGCCTGAGCTGTGCATTGTGATAACACTGTAATAGCTCATATCTATCTAGATATTTATACTGCTTTCATCACCACAGTACCTGACAACCTTGTATTTGGCATCTGATACGAGACTTTTTATTATACAGCTTTGAATGCTTTTGAAATCTACTTGTCATACACAGAATTAATTCTTATTTTAACATTAAGAAAAAAGAATCTAGAGGACTGATAAGCACTCTTAAGTTTTTGCCAGTGGTTCTTTCTCCACTGGGCTTGTATCCTGATCCAGCATGACCTTTACAGTGAATGGTCCACATGCTGGACTAGGGTACCTGAGGCCACATCTCTTGGCTGAGTGGATTGTCTGCACTGGAACAGGCCCTTGGGGCTACAAAAGAAGGATATTCAGTAAATCCATGTAGCAGTCATAGATGTTTGTATTGCTGCATGAGTTCATATGGTGCTTGGGAGATCATGAAGAAACGAATCAACACTGTTCCCCATGAATCCATGCATGCAAAAGTGATTTTACCTCTTCCGTTGATGTTGTCAGAAATCCCCATCGCTTGGGCCACCTTCTTGCAGCTTCTTGTTCTTTCTCAACATGATCCTTCCTGATGCAAACCCAAAAGACAGAGCATGCTTACTGAAATCATCTAACAAATGCCTTCTGATCCCTGCTTGAAAAGACTCATAGATACGCCACTTTGCATTTCTTCAAGTGCATCTTAAAAAATCACGGAATTGGAAGGGACTGTAACACTTGATTTGGGCATCCGGAGTGAGCCAATTAAGGGCTAGAAAAGAATATTGCGCTTGGCAAGATTAAGGAAAGCAGCAGAAGAGGTGGATGATGGACAAGATCCGTAGATGGGATCAAAGAAACAACTGGAATAATTCCCTTGAAAGACCCACAATGTATTACTAGATAGAGGCTGAAATGACAAGTAATTGTCTGTACCAGCACCAGGAGTGAAACATGACTTGACAGTACCTCACAACAACAGTTATAAATCACGCTGTAAAATCCCTCCCACCATGTAGCTATCTCAGAAAAAGCATTTCTAGATAATTGATCCCATTGTTGAGCTTCAGTGGCTACTAGGATGAACGCTGAGGTACTGCCTCCAGGTTGGAGAAACAGGCAGGATGCCTCTAAAGGCCATTTGCAGGGATTTGAGAGTAGGAGAAGATTTCACCTTTGACTTCTGCTTGAATCTGTCCAAAAGCAATTAGTGGATCGTGGTGTGATACAGGATACTGGGCCAGATAGTTTATAGCCCTATCCAGCAGGACTCCTCATGTCCTTATGTCCCCTTGTAGTAAGAATTTGGTACCCCCCTCAATACTTAGCTATATCTGATTGGCAGTTAAAGCTCATTTTTTTCTGCGCCCGGCATTTTGAGATGGCCCAGAACAGGTTATTTTAGATAGCAGAGAAAATCTTTGACCATTCAATGCAATTTGTATTTTATGTAGAAAGTATTCCTAGGAATAAAAGTGCCATGTATGGGAAGAATAAAGGCCCAAATGTAAGGATGGTGGGCACACTTAGGGTGCATCCTCATGATCAAAATACTGCGAGGCGAACCTGAGTTCGCCTCGTACTGTCCCCAAGAACAACCTCTAAAATGGGCTACATTCGGGGCAAAGAGCACAAATGCGCAGCAGCCCCCCCCTTCCAACTGTTCTTGCTCTGAATTAGGAGGCAAGCAGGTATTATCTTCAGTCATGGGGACGCTTCTGGGTTATTTGGGGAGGAGCTTCGCAATCAGAGCATTAGCCGGCATGGTTTTGCTGTCCCTGCTGTGTGTGCTGTGATCACAACTACTTGAGGAAAGAAATTAAGGCAGCAAAGAAATTAAGCTGAAATGAGCTCTCCTTTGCCCTCTCTGGCTAAAAGCATGCCCCCCCCAATTGCCTGATCCCCCGATTGACAAGACATGAGTGGGTACAGGGGTAGATTTTCCGCACAAGTGCTAGATCACTCATTCTCTGCCAAAAGCTATGGTTTTGGCAGCCAGCTATGGTTTTCAAAGCTAGGATTAATGGTAGTAGCTGGAGGTGTGGGGGACCAGAAGGGCATTGTTGAACAAAGGATAAGAAAATGGATCCAAGCTGCAAAGGTTTAGAGGGAGGCTGATGTGAACACGAGAACAGCTGTCAAGTGGAGATGTGTTTGCTGTCAAGCGGATGTGCACACGTCTGCTAAAGTCAGAGCGGCAGCTTCAAGCCATGAGTCCTTTTACCATCCTATTATGCACCCCCTTTGTCTTTCCCCCCTTATTTCTGGTGTGTTGTGTTTTTGGAGGTGGAACTTGAACGCATTTCACAGGGATTACATAAGAACATAAGAACATAAGAGAAGCCTTACTGGATCAGGCCACAGCCCATCTAGTCCAGCATCCTGTCGCACACATTGGCCCACCAAATGCTCATGGGCATCTCAAGCAGAGACAAGGACAAACCTCCTGCTCTCAAGTCCCAGCAGATGGCCTTTGAAGCGCCCCAGTTCCTCCCCCCCCCCAGCCTGGAAGATGCATCTAGGCATTCGTTCTAGTAGCCATTGATACATCTGATTACAGGGATTACAGGGATTGCCCCTGTAATCGCTGCACCCGGCGGGACAGGGCATGGTGACATTAGCCAAGCTTCCAATCAGGACAGAGGGGGTGGATGCGGTTTCCCCGATGCAGGGTTTTACTGCGTTTGCTTGGGACAGGTGGATTCGCCTTCAACCCATGCTCTCCTTAACCGCATGGGAAGATCTTAATTCAAACTACAGTTCGGATTAAGGATGCCCTGATTCTGCAGCGCAATAATAGGAGACCATGGGGATGCAGCCTTATGGTTTAATCCAGCTTCAGTCCACTTTTAGAGTGAGAGAATACATCACTACAGTGACAAGCTGTTTTCTTTCAGTGTTAAACGACTCAGAAAATTCACCGTTGGGATAGATAATGTGGGAAGAACACTACTGGTCATTTTGCTGAGTCGTTTTCCCACTCTGAAACTGGACTGAAGCTGGATTAAACCTGAGGGGAAGGATCTACAGGACAGTGAAGGCTGCCATTAAATGCATTGAGAAGAGTGCTACTAATGCAGAAATCGTCCCAAGTGAGGGCCGGCTATTTGCTTGCCTGCTACTGTCCTGGCTGCACAAACGTCTCAGATGGGTAAATTATGTTTCCCAGCTTCAGTGTTCTTGGCACAGAATATTCAGTTATTCTAAGCATAGAAAATGGTCTCAGAAGTCAGCCATTTTGGGGTGGAGAAAAAGAGGACCATTCTTTCTAATCCAAAGATTGTAGAATGGATAGGTCCACACTCTCAGTGGTGGCAGCAGTGTGGCAGAAGATGAGGAGAAAGCACTGTCACAACGCTTCCTCCTGCACTACCTAGAGCCTTGTGCTCATCCAGGACACCCATGGCGGGGATGTGCATGAATTTATTTTTCCCTGTTTGCTTTGCATTCAAGTGAATGGGATGGAACTTCGCATTTCTCCAAGTGGAGCCTTGCTGAATCTTCTGGGTTTTGAATTAACTTTAAATCTGCTTCGAATTCCTCCCGCCACCAGGTGAGCCTCCAAATCTGCCCTGGTTCCACTCCAAAGCTTCAGATGAAAGCACAAATGACTGCACTTTGCACGCAAAGGTCAGACTTTGGATATAGCCAGTATTTGATTTGGTTGTGAAGTTTTGAACCTTCCCAATTTGTATGAATTGCAAAGGTGACATTTTTTGTCCCTCCCTAATCCATAAAGATGTGCATGAATGTTTTTTTGGCATTCTATTTGAATCAAATGAAATACCCGAAAATCTGATTCGATTCGAATCTTTTAAATTCGACTTTAACAAGATTCAATTCGAATGTACCAAATTCGAATCTAATCGTTTGGATTTTTAATTCGAATCTATGCATACACATCTTCCCCACATCCGTACACATCCATACACATCTGAACATGTCAGTATGCATCCCATAGTTATCCCATATGCAACCCATTTTCATCCTATATGGATCCGTACAAATGTGAGAAAGATGCAGATCTTCAAGTACACATCATGTACGAATCTGTATACATACGAATGTCTGGATGATTCAAACGAATAGATCTGAAATTCAAAATTCAATTCAAATGTTTACATTTGAATTTAGGGACATTTGATTCAGATGTGAATGTTGAAATTTGGCACATTTGATCGGATTTCGAATGCCTATGGTGTCATTGAAGCTCCTTCATGGGGATCCTACCAAAGGAAAAGACTATAGCTCAGTCAAAGAGGAAGTGGTTTCCATGCCGAACATTCAGCATGTAGTTCTTCAAAGAGCCAGCCAGAAAAAGGGATCTGGTCAGATAGAGGGCTAGATGGATAAGGAGGCTGACATGATCAGAATCCCACAAGTTGAAGTGCCCATTGCCTATGTTGGGCAAACACTGTGGCAGGTTTAGTCCATTAAAAAGGGAACTTTTCTAAACACTGAACATAAGATAAGGCTACTTCTTAAATATCTGCTATATTTAACTATAAAACCAGCTTGAGGCTTCCTACATATTTACAGCAATATTTTATCTATTTTGCTAATTAACACATTTTTCAATCATCAGATTGTTCCTGTTACCAATTGGAGAACAGCTCTGATTCTGTTCCAGTTGGAAACCTCATCTTCATCCAACGCATTCACAAAATTCGGAGGTGACTGGATGGCATTCAGTTGGATGACTCTGCTGGATTAGGCTATGGTCCACTTGGTCCAGCATCTTGTCTCACACAGTGGCCCATTAGTTGTTTCTGGCACCTTTCACTTTGACTACTTGCAAATGGTCTTTAGAGGCATCCTGTCTGTTTCTCCAACCTGGAGGCAGTACTTAGGGACCCATTCTATTTTCCATTGATATATTTCTCTTCCATGAATTTATCAATCCTTGCTTAAAGCTATTCAGCTTGGTTGCTGCCACCACCTCACCTCTTCTGGTAGTAAATTCCATAGACCAATGATTCTCTGGGTGAAGGTTTTGGCCTTGGACAATTCTCAGCACCTCCAGTCTAGCAAAATATACTTCATCTGTCAACTTTCACATATTACAACACAATTAATAACCATAATAAGGTAATATTATGTTGCATTTCCCCCTTCTTTATTTCAGTTTATAAACTAAAAAATGCCATTTGCTGCTTAACTATAGATCAAGAATTATTAAGAAAAACCAGAAAGATTAAATTAGAATTCTGTTATGAATTTATTTTTTAAACCAACAAGTTATAATCTGTGGTGCACAGGCCAATGGTGCTGTCTGTGTTTTGGCATTACATCCACAAGTAGTTTCCAGGTTTCTTGACGTCTTTTTTTGTATGTGGGTTTTTCATTTGCTGTGTCTGAAAGCTAAAGCTGCATCCAGATGTCAGTTACTTATTCTGTTATATGTAGATATTCCAGAATAAAGCAAAGATATTCTGGAATATCCTTGGTTTATTCCAGAATATCAAAATATAGTGTAATAAGTAGGCAATGTCTGGATGCAGCCTAAGAGTTAATTTATTGCTTTCTCTTACCATAACAAAATACCCAGGTTTTTACATTGTTTCCAAAACTAAGTGATTATCAGTTTCATGGCCACAATTTATTATTTCCCAGTGATAGAGCTGAAAATCAGCAAACCCCACAATTTTGGAGAAAGTTCCACTGTTGTCAAGGGAACACAAATTATGGCAAAAAGAAATACAAAGAAATAGTGAGGGAATAATAAGTAAAAAAAAAAAAGCTTGAAGAGTATAGTTTTAGAAGTATAAGGACATAAAACTAAAAAAAGCCCTTCAAATGCATTAAAGACAGTAAGCCACTGATGAAGGCATTGGATCTTTGGATGACAAGGGAGCCAAATGTGTTCTAAGAGGAAAAAAGGAAACTTCAGAGAACCTGAATGATTTATGGAAAATAACTTGGGAAAGGTCCCCGAGGTTTTGCTCTTGTAAGGAAGTCAGTCTAATGAACTGAGGCAAATGGTGACAAGGTGACATGGGAGGTCTTACCGAAAAGGAAACATCTACAAAAACCAGGCCCTCATGATAGCTACCTAAGAGTTAACAGAGGTCAACAGTGAGATTGTGGATTGACAATAACATGATGGATGCATAGAAGCAGATATATCCGTGTGAGGGTCATGACAACATAGGAAAAGGCAAGATAGTGTTTATGCCCATATTTGGTCAGTCCGGTAACTACAAACAAACACAGTGGTTTCTCATGGCTCTATGTTTGTCTCACACAGAAATAGCTTGTTATTGTATTCTGGTGTTCTGTAGGACTGATTCCCTAAACACACTTATTTGCTTTAGCAGATTCTAACAACATGCAGCTAGATACTGGTAAGTCTCCAGATGCATAGGTGTTAGTTTAATTTGTACTAGTGTTCTCAAGTGCAAACGCTAGTACACATTAGTTGCTAATACACTTTCCCCGTCCAGTGGATGGGAAGCCAAGTGCGAAAAAGGCTCTGGTTTGGGGAATTACTCTTCCCAGTTCACCTTAGTGGGTTTAAGGTGCTCTTTGCAGACAATGGCCCCTGGGATCTGTTTAAAAACTGCTCTGCGACCTTTTAATGTTAAATGCCAGCAGTCTGCTTTCATCTTGGTTCAAGTGCAATCCATCCCTTTTGTCCAGGGTTGACTTGTCCCAAGATGTTCCCCAGTTACTAACAAATCTAAACCCTTCCTCTTAACACTGCCTCATCCACACATTGAGGCTCCTACGTTCTGGAAAAAGTACAGAAAAGGGCAACCAAAATTATCAAGGCCTCAGCTTCTAGGCCCCTTCAGCGTTGAAAGATGGCGCTTAAAAGGGGACTGGATTATGTATATAAAATCATGCACAGTGTGTAAAAGAATAGATAGATAATTTTTTTTTTCTCTGTTGCACAGTGCTAGAACCAGGGGTCCTATAAAGTTGATGGGCAGGAGAGTTAGGACCAACAAGGGGAAGTATCTCTTCACCCAAAGGGTCAACAGTCTATGCAATTTGCTGCCAGAAAGGGTAGTAACAGCAACCAGCCTAGATGGCTTTAAGGAAGGGTTAGACAAGTTCAAGGATGACCGCTGAATCAATGGCTACTAGAATGGATGCCTAGGCACTGCCTCCAGATTGGAGAGACAGGTATTCATGACCATTTGCAAGAATTCAAGAGTAAGTGAGGTTTTTGCCTTTGTCTTCCACTTGAGATGCCCAGAAGCAATTGTTGTGCTACTGTGTGGGGCAGGATGCTGGACAAGATGGGCTCCTCTTATGTTCTCATGTTTCTGCACTGGGCCATATTCTGGATTGTATCCTGGAACACAGGCTTTGCATCGACCCAGTGCAGCTCCCGGGCAGTGGCTGACATAGCCTCCACCAACATGCAGACAGCAGCCTCCTATTTCAGGATATAATCTGAAATAAGGCCCATTGCAGAAAGGGTCACAGTCCCATTCAAGTTCAGTCTTTGAGGGGTGCTGTTCAATGATTCCCATCATCTTTCCATTCGCTGCCATGTGAAAAAATTAGAGTAGTATATCTCATTTCAGTACACTATGGAGGAAGACAGCAACCTCTGAATTTTTTTCCTTCTATATTCAGTGGAGCATCATCTGTTTCAGGGTATAAAGATATATTGCACCTTTGGTCTCCACAATCCATAAGCCTTCCCTCCAAATATACCATACTTTCTACCTCTGCCTTTTGCTAGCTAAAGAAATAATGATCAATTTGGCTTCTTCTACTGAGTAAGTCCTTCTCAAGGACTCAAGAACAAAAAACAACAATTCTTCCAAACCCTGCAGCAATTCCAAACTTATTCCCTCTAAAGTGATTATATTAAGCAATTGTTTTGGAATAAAGTGAGCTTCAAGCTATAACCTTGCCCTCTTAAGTTGTTAACAGCCTGACCTGCGATCCTCTTAAGATGAAGTACATGAAGTGAAACTGTTGTTTTTAACCTTTCCCACCCTGGATTGTAGATTGTGCTACAGAAGTAGTTTTAGATTGCAATTTTAAGTGTATCGTGATGAAAACATTCTGGTTATCAATGAAATGCTATCTCCTGCTTCATTTTTCTTTGAGCCATCTTAGGAATTCTTCTGAGACAGCATAAAGGGTATTGAACAAACAGAAGATGTTGATTGCTTGATGGTTATAGCTTGTCTTGAAAACAATATGCTCACACCTTCACTTTAAATCTTCTTCCATTCATCTTCAGATCGGACTGCTCACACCTTTTCATTTCTGACCATTCATTTGTGGACTTTCCATTCAGTAATGACCAAATGGAGGGGTGGGGGGGTGGGGGAGCCACATGGTGCCTATCCTGGAACAAGACATCCAAGTGCTAACTTGGACCAGTTCCTGGTTGTCTTCCTGTTTTCAGAAACAAAACGTTTTTCTCAAAAAGGCTCAATTCTCTGTTATGTATGTGTAAGAGTGAGCATTTTCCATCCTTCTAAGGAAGCAGACATTCAGGGTGCATCCCCATGGGTATTTTAATCCAAATTGAGTCTGAATTCGGGAAGGACCATCCCCATGACTTAGTAATTAATCCGAATTTGGCATCCAGCTGTCCTCATGCAATTTCTTATTCCTGGATTTTATGAGGACTATCCTGCCGAAATGTGGAGAGAGAAAAAAGTACTGATGAAAACAGGACTCAGTACCCTTTTTGGAGTTGAGTCCACTTATTTTCCTCCACATGAGGATGGTACCAAGCTATTTGGGGTGGAGGTCTAGTCTTCTGGCCAGTGGCAGCCAGCTGTGGTTGGAATTTTACAGATGTAAAGCTCCCCTCCCTCCTTTGCCATGTTTGTGATGCTAGAGCTGAATTCAAAAAAGGCAAAAAGGGGTGAGATCTGCTTGATGCAGATTTGCTTTTTAAAACATTTTTGCTGGAAACATTAGTATCTTTTCTGATGCCTATTAGGAAAGACACATTTGAGAAGCAAAAATGCTTTGCAAAAAGATACATTTTATCACGCTGTGCTCAC
>MTQE01003428.1:31668446-31688982 GCA_014337955.1 Aspidoscelis marmoratus | reverse complement strand
AGAAGTTGGAAGTGGATGGAGAATTTTAAAGAGAGAGGGTGAGAGAAAAACCACCCCGCTAAGCCTAGATCTAGCCCATGTTTTGTGCCCGGCAGTGGGGGCACATTACGGTTGATAAATTTCTCTCTCGCCCACCACCGGGCGCAAAGCATGGGCTAGATCTAGGCTGTCATGCTCTGTTCAGCCTCATTGGAAGAGGAGGATATGCCTGCAATGCGACCACAGCAGGGCATGGCAGGCATGGAAGAGCTAAGGCCAGGTCCAGGTGAGCAGCCAGACAGCTCTGTTGATGAACCCACAAGCTGTGAGCCTAATCAAAGGCTCTGTCATCGCTTGCTTAGGCAGCAGAAGCAGGTGAAACGGAGATCAGAGTGATTAGACCAGCTGCACTGTGGGTGTGGCTCTGACTCCTCTATTTAAGAACAAGCTCACCTTGCCTCAAGTCGCTGCAGACAACGTCTTAGCAGCCTCGTGTTACCTGAGCTTGAAATCCTGAACTCCTTGTGACCTGCCTGACCCTTGCTGACCTTCTGGACTCCTAGACCCCTGACCGGAACTGACCTTGAGAATGCCTGGAACCCTTGGGACTGAGTAGCTGCGCAAGTGTTTGCCTGTTGCCTGACTGGCCTGCGACGTGACACAGGCTTAGGGCAGTGATTTTGTGCAAGACCAAAGCATTGTGGAATCGATCTCCGTGGTTGTGGGGAAAAGAAGCTGGGTATGCAATCAAAGGATGGACCTGGAATGCCCCATGCTTGGCCACATCATCATGTTAACTGTGGGAGTGAACCCAATCAAGAGAGAGGGGTGGGAACCCTGAATAACAAAGGGCGGGGAGGAAAAGATGCGCTTTCCCCAATGTGTTTTTGGAGCGTTTTCAGTAGGAACAGTAAGAATCGGGGTTGACTGCGATTTATGATTAAAAAAATTGGGAATAGGCAGAATGCGTGTTCTCATCGGAGTTAGGTTAATTTTGTTTTTAAAAAGTCAAGTGGGTACGCGCCCTTAGTGTGCAATATACACTCTGGTTGTGGACAGCAATTCTGCAGACTGAATAAGAATAAGAATAGGCTTTTATATCCCATTTTTCTCACCTGTTTAAGGGGACTCAAAGTGGACGACGAAACTTTCTATTATTCTCCCCACACCAGACATCCTGTGAGGTAGATGGGGCTGTGAGAGCTCAGAAAGAGAGCTGTGACTAGCCCAAGTTCACCCAGCTGGCTTCATGGAGGAGTGGAATCAAACCTGGCATTCCCAGATAAGAGTCTGGCTGCCTAACCACTAGACCAAACTGGCTCACACTGAGCACTGCTTATAATTTAAACTGGTCCTTCAGGCATGTGTGCAGGCTCCATCCACAGCCTTTCAACAGCAGTAGGAGGGACAGTGCTGGCAGCAACCAAATATTCCATTATACAGGGACTACACAGCTACTTGAGGACATTCAAAATAAAGATTCCCAAAGCCAACATCAGAAATCTATTTTTCACAGACTGAACAGCAGGAACAGTCAGGGGGTGCACGTAACACTCACAACTGTAGTCAGAAATGCTACTTGCTGGAGGCTAGGGAGTTGGAAATGTCACATTTTCCAGGTGCAAACTCTGTAGTACTCCAGCGTTTGTAAGTGCCTTAAAATGGAAGTGAAACCTGCTAGAGAGATACAGTAATTAGACTCCAGAGAACAAAAGGGGCGCAGCCAAGGAGACCTTTGGGAAAAGCATTTATCTTCCTCCCCCTTTTAGATTATGTATGAGTATTACAAGTCACGAAAATCCATTTGTTTACAAGTTTTAATAGCAGATTTTTAGTAGTTACCATGGATCATGGAAGTATACAAACAGTGAAAAGACAATTGCTTGCCCTTCCTTATCACTGTCCTTTCTCTGGCCTCCCTTTTCTCTTACCACTGTGACTGCCCCCAACTTGGCTTTTGCCAGGGGATGAGAAAGCAAAGAGTGGTCTATTCAGAATATTATCCTGGATGCTACATGTGGTGCTTATATACTATTGCACTCTGTGGGCTTGTCCCCATGCACTATATACTCCGAAGTGAACCTGAATTTGACTTGGAGCGTCCCCATGCAAAGGCTCTAATCCGGGGTACATGCGTAACAAATACAGTGGTACCTTGACATACGAGTTCAATTCGTTCCGTAACCTTGCTCTTATGTCAAATCGCTTGTATCTCAAAGCAATTTTCCCATTAATCCATTCCAGCTCCCAAAACACCACCTCAGTTGTTTTTGGTATGTACTGTACTGTATTTACATACTCGTATCTCAAATCTTGCTCTCATCTCAAAGCAAAATATCACTCGCTCGGCGGCTTGTATCTCAAAACACTTGTATGTCAGGGCACTTGTATGTCGTGGTACCACTGTAGCTAAAATCTGTGGTAAACCCCTGCTTGCAAACTGGTTTCATTGTGAATTGGGAGGCAAGCATGGATTATCTTGGAGGCATGGGGATGCTCCCAGGTTTTGGGGGGAGGAGATTAGCAGGTGGGGTTTTGCCTGTGCTTGCTGTTCCCGTCCTGCACACTGCGATTGCAACTGTCTGGGGATTTCTTTAAATAAATTATGATGAAAGAGAAATGATGAGGGGGTCAAATGGCTCTCATTTGTCCTATGGGTGTCTTTCCGGCTACAATTCCCTGATCACCTGATTGGCAAGCTACGCATGGGTAATGGCTTGATTTTGCGCACGAGCACTGCTTTGCCTTGATGGGTGATGTGCCTGTGGCTTTCTGCAGTGGATGCAACATGATAAGACAAAGCACAGAACTCCTCAAGCCTGTTGCGCGCCTGTGGCTTCCCTGCACCAGATGCAACATGATAAGATGAAGCAGGGAATTCCTCGAGCCTGTTGCGAGTGGGGTTGTGCCCACCGTCATGCGAAGGTGCACACCTCCGCTAAACTGGCAGCTTCAAGCAATGAGCTGCTTTTCCATGCTATTAGTAATAGCATGGTAATTTAAGTAACAGTAATGCCCCTTATTTTCATTGTTTATCTTTGCTGTGTGTTGTGTTCGTGGAGATGCAACCTGGACGTGTTCCCTGTCATCGCTGCAGTGGGAGGGGCAGAGTATGGTGACGTCAACCCAGCTTCCTATCAGGAGAGAGGAGGTGGAGAGAAAAAGAAGCGGTTACCTGATGCAGGGGTTTACCGCCGTTTTCATGGGAACAGGTACATTCGACTTGAACCCACGCTCTCCTCAATCACATGGAGATGGGTTAATTCAAAGTACAATCCGTATGGGGAATGACCCAATTCAAACTCGAAGTAAACAGAGTGCATGGGGACAAGCCCTGTGTAGGTTTTTGGTCTCAGGCTGTGTGGTACCCATCCTACTATCTCTGCCAGGGACGCGTTCAACACCAGCCTCCTCCCATTTTTAAAGAGAAAGCAGGATGCAAGATATTATAAAAGAAGAAGCCCATATATAGCACAGATAATACACGCCCTTCCTCCTTTCATTCAAATGTAGCATGGGAAAGGTGGACTGAGAATAATTGTTTTCTCTCTTGCACAGCACCAGAATTAGGGATCACTCCATGAAGCTGATGGGCAGGAGAGCTAGGATTGAACAGAGGATGTATTTTTTCGCCCACTGATCTATGGCGTTTGCTTCAGACACCAACCAGCCTGGATAGATTTAAGAAAGGGTTAGACAAATTCTTGGAGATCGCGTGTATCAACAGCTACTAGAATGGATGCCTAGGTACAACCTCCAGTTTGGAGAAACATAGAGGATGCCTGTAAAGGCCATTTCCAGGGATGTGAGAGCAGGTGAAAGTTTTGCCTTTGTTCTCTGCTTGAGACGCCCAGAAGCAATTGGTGGGTCACTGTGCAAGACAGGATGCTGGACTAGACAGGCTGTGATCTAATCCAGCAGGGTTCCTCTTATGTTCTTATACCAAAATATTTTTGACCATATACTGTAAACATGAAGTACAACAATTAAAAAAAACCTATTTAAATAGAAAGAGTTTTGTATAATACCAATTGAAATGTAAATAACATGAATAACAAAAATCCCATGAGCCATAGCTAGTGTAGTCAATTGTAACCACACCTGCAGTCATTTTCCTCATTCCTATGATACAGTTGAATGACAAAACTAAATACAGCACTGAGATGAGCTCAACCTCCATATTTTGCTTGGGAAGAGTATGAAGTCATTTCCCATAGCTTCTCTTTGAGATGTTTGGGATTTCTTGGTGGTCTCCTATCCAAGTATTAACCAAGCTTGACCATGGTTAGATAGGTAAGGGTCAGTTCAAGTTAGAAGCGAGAGAAGAAGGCCAGAATATAATCCTGAAGTCCCTGTTTTATGCATATTTATAAGGGAACAGGCCCTTTTAAGTAAAAAAAACAAACTTCCATGGAAGCACATCTATGACTGAGATAACATCAATAAGTCTGGACAGGGAGGGAACAGAGCCAAGCTTTATTTATTTGAGACAGTTTGGTCTAGTGGTTAGGGAGCTGGACTCTTATCTGGGAATACTGGGTTAGATTCCACCCTCCCCCATGAAGCCAGCTGGGTGACCTTGGGCTAGTCACAGCTCTCTTCTGAGCTCTCACAGCCCACCTACCTCACAGAGCATTCTGTTGTGGGGAGAATAGAAAAGTTTTGTCAGCCACTTTGAGTCTCCTTAAATGGGTGAGAAAAACGGGGTAAAAAAGCCAATTTTTCTTCTCCTTCTCCTCCTCCTCCTCCTCCTCCTTTATTATTTATATTTCTATTCCACCTTATACCTGAAGGTCTTAGGACGGGTAACAACCTTCAAAACAACAAATTACAACCCACGTATTAAAAACAATAATGTACATAAAAACACTTAAAAGATCCAACATATTTAAAAGAGTATACTAAATATTAAAATAATAGTATCTACAGTGCGGGGAAAATATAATCACATTAGCCAAAGCCCATGGCAAAGAGGGCGTCTTCACTGCCTTCCTGGGTATACACAGAGAAGGGGTGTGACACACCTTCAGGGGAAGACTATTCCATAAACAATTTATTCCACTTTCAGAGTGGGAGAACACATCAGCAAAGTGACAAGCTGGTTTTCTTTCAGTTATTGAACAACTCAGAAAATTCACGTTTGGATAGATAATGTGGAAAGAAAATTACTGGCCACGCGCTCTGAAGGTGGACTGAAGCTGGATTAAACCCTAGGTGCGACCACAGTGTTGGAATTCCGTCATACTAAACCACGATCAATGGTTAAGGCTCATGGGAATCGTATGGTTCCCTCCTCCAGGCACCCCAGGAAAGGATTTTTGTGTGAAAAAGAGTCCATAGGTGAGAAGGATACGTGACAAAGAGAATGATAGTATACTTTAACAGGTGAGAAGAAAGGGTGATAGAGAACTTGCTCAGGAGCTTTGAGGAGGCAGAGGCTGTGGGGAGGGGGAAAATCAAAGAAGGACGCCAAGTTACCAGATCTGGGCTTCAGCCACGAAGTTAAATTTGGTCTTCTGCGACATCACATCAAGCGTTTCCCCAGGATGGCGCCTCTCAGCCTTGAATTTGCGGTGCTGCTGCCGCCGCCAAAGCAGTGGAGGCGCACCTGTAAGCGGTGCTGGTCGGCATGCTGCTGTGGTTACGCGTTGCTAGGAGACGGCTTGAGGAATGCAGGGGAGGAAGGAGGCCAGGCCAGGCCTGCCTGGACATGGATGGATGGATGTGTTGGGTGGCTCGCTTTAGGACATCGCTCAGCTGTGTTTAAATCAGAGTTTGGAAGTTTCTCTCCTCAGTTTGGACCACAGCTCCCATGAATCCTAACCACAGTGGATGAGAAGGATCATGGAAGTTGTAGCCTCCAAAACTTTCCCAAACTTGGCCATCCTGGATTCAATCACCTCTAAACCAGAGGCGGGAAAGATTTTTTGCCCTCCCTCCCTCTTTCTTATTTATTTCGTTATAAATGGGGACAGACCGGCAATGTTATTGCAAAATATGGATGGCTATTTTTGGTCCCTGACTGATAGGAGAGATTTTAGCTTCAATATTTTGCCATGGCATTTCCAAACCCCAGATTGGATTGGGCTGGCAAAAAGGATATACAAGTGTGGGCAAAGAGTGAGCCTGTGAGCTGCAGAGCAACCAGGGATCATATTTGATTGTAAATTACCAGGAGACCACCTAGTAGAGGTGGTTGAGAAGGGTGGTTATATTTTTAATTATGCTTTAATATTTGGTGTGTTTTATTCTTATTGTAACCTGCCCTGGGACCATTTGGTGAAGGGCAGGACATACATTTCTTAAATAAATAAATATACACCAAGCCCTTGTCCTATATAAATGTCAAATTCAGTACATACATACACATGGATCAGGTTTTCTTAGTGGTTCTCAGCCTTCCTAATGCCGTGACCCTTTAATACAGTTCCTCATGTTGTGGTGACCCCCAACCTAACCCTAACCCTAACCCCCAAGCATAAAATTATTTTCGTTGCTACTTCATATCGACCCCTGTGAAAGAGTAGATCGACCCCCAAAGGGGTTGTGACCCACTGTCTTAGAGCTTGCTGGGTTCTTGGGATCGAACCATTAACCACCCTTGTTTTCAGGCTAAAACTGCCGTGTTTCATAATGAGAACATCTAAGGATTATAGAAAATGTGGTTCAAAAACAAGAGAGAGAAACAGAGAGAAAAACTTTTTTTAGCCACTCCATCCTCAGTTGCTAAATCAATCCCACCACAGCACTAGAAAATACACTAAAAACTATCGCTGGAAAACCCAGTGCAGTGCTCGATATGTGTTCAGTTACATGATGGATGGAGTCGCCATGATTTCTCCATCCAGTCTGCATGTACAGAGGCCATAACTGGTGCCCACCCATGCGCAGAGATGACGATGAGCACATCTGGGTATTCTGGATGTATGCATTGCTGTCTAGATAGGAGGTGATAATCCTGTGGGGAGCATTTTCTGCATTCTCGCCTCCTAGTGGCTAGTAAGGGGGAAATCGAAATACCTCAGAGGAAATGTAATGAAGCATCAGAATGGGTAGCACTAGGGCTGTGCACAAATGCAATTTTTGGGATTCAATTCAAATATGAAAAATTTGAATTTGCCCCAATTCGATTCAAATTAAGCAAATTCAAATCTATTTGTTCAAATTTTCGGTTTGAATTTGCACTTATGAATGTTGACAACACTTGCAAGTGCCCGTACAGTTTGGTCTAGTGCAAAGGTAGGCAAACGGCGGCTCGAGAGCCACATGCAGCTCTTTGGCCGCTTGAGTGTGGCTCTTCCAGCTTAGGAGTACCCTAATTAAGTTAATAACAACGTACCTAGCTATATAGTTTAAGTTTTTTAAAATTTGGCTCTCTAAAGAAATTTCAGTCATTGTACTGTTGATATTAGGCTCTTTTGACTAATGAGTTTGCTGACCACTGGTCTAGTGGTTAGGGAGCCAGACTCTTATCTGGAAATACCAGGTTCAATTCCACCCTCCCCCATGAAGCCAGCTGGGTGACCTTGGGCTAGTGACAGCTCTCTTCTGAGCTTTCACAGCCCCACCTACCTCACAGGGTGTTCTGTCGTGGGGAGAAGAACAGAAAAGCTTTGTCAGCCACTTTGAGTCCTCTTAAATGGGTGAGAAAAGTGGGGTAGAAAAGCCAACTCCTCCTCCTCCTCCTCCGTACGCATCTGTACACGTCCATATGCATCTCGTATTTATCCTGTTTGCAACCCGTATTCATCCTGTACGGATCCGTATAAATGCGTACGGATGCAGGAAAGATGTGTACGTGCAAGTATGCAAACCCATACACGTATGAATGTCCGAATAATTCAAACGAATAGATTCAAAATTTGTTTGAATGTTTAAATTCAAATTAATGGACATTTGATTTGGATTTGAATGTCGAAATTTGGATGAATTTGATCAAATTTTGAATGTCTTTGAATATTTGTGCACATCCTTAGATAGCACTAGTGGTGAGATACATGAAAATTTATCCTCACTGATGCAGATAGGCAAAGATAAGACAATTATTACATAGGAGCTGAATTCATCTCCATATCAGCATAACTGTATCACAGAATGCTAGCAGATGAAACGGACTTAGCTGATATCAACCTTAATAAGATACGGAGGGCATTCACCAGATGTGGTTGGCAGAAGAACCATGAAATGTGAATATAACAAATATACATACTTTAGAATTTTATGTAGTGGCAACACCTGCGAAAACAGTTCTGCCGGTGAGTGAACAGGATGAAGACTGTGATACTAGTGAATCCTGATGCTGCAGAGCCAACAAAGGAAAAGGTAAAATAATGCTTTGCAGATGTTGAGGCTGCATATAAGGTCAGTGTTAAATAAACCTGAAGCCAAGTGCCAAAATCCTGAAATGAAATGTGTAAAGAAAAAAGAAAAGGCATGTTGTGCCACAAGCTAATTCGTATGTTGTAGCACTGCCTACTGTATTTCTATGTTCCTCTTACAGATGTTTGGCCTCACTTAGACAGTGGTGCTCATAGCTAATTCCCCCAGCTTCAAAATCCTACTTGCACAAGTGTTAGACTGTTAAAATTCATCCCAAAGAGTGGCATTTGACTGTAACAAATAACAAGATGGTGGTGCTGGGGAAAAGGTTGTGTGTTATTCTAGATGATTTAGGAGAGAAAGGCTGAACATACTTCCTGGCTATATTTGAGAGTCTGAGAAAATATTTACAGCTTGCAAAAAGTTCACTGTGTTCTAGTATATTAATATTTTTGGCCTTCTGACAACTTTCCAGTACATTTTTTTCTTTCTTGCAGTGGCTTTATAAAACATTTGAACAACAAATGAAGCCAACTGTCTCTTTCGCTTAAATGGTTCTCCTCCCCAACTCCTTAAAAGCAATTTTATTCTACGAACAAAGGTATGGTGTTTTATATTATCAGGCAAAATTTATACACCATCTAAAAAAGAACGCAAAGTTCAAGTGACTGCACAAGTTGGCAGGTTCCATATTTAACAGTATTTTTTTTGTAGCCCGTTACTTCATCCTGCCTGATTTTCTTCCTTTTTATCTCCATTTTTCAATAGACTGATTGCTTACCTGATGAGATTTGTGTAACGTGTTGTTATCTGAGTCCTGCAGTCTGCACTGAAATTACTTAGTGCCTGATTTATCTATTGCGTTTCTTATATTTTATATAGAAAGTATCGAGGGACTCACTGGGGCATGTGCTGGGCTGAGATTTCCACCTATGCAATATGATACTAAGTGCATTCATTCTAAAAAATGCCATCAATCTAACACAATTTATTGCATAATAATATTTTATTAATATAGCAGCCTTACTTTTTTCTGAGATTGGAAAGAGGGTTGGGCAGGGCTTGGCTGATTACCTTTAAGTATTTTTGCAACAGTTTGGTTAGGAATTAAACTCTCTAAGCATAAGTGATATCAAACAGATTTCCTTTCCAGTTATAGCAGGTTCTCATTGGGAATGGTGGGATGGAAGGCAGGGCCAGAACATGTGAAACACAATGTTTCTGCAGTTCTGCAAAGCCATTTGAAAACGGACTTCACTGAACTTCAGGCATGCATGAAGGAGAGAGTGGACTTGAGGGGTGATGTGAATGAGAAAGGTGCACAATGAACTAATGCTCATGAACAGCCCAGCCCCTGCATAATTGATCCCTCACCTGAGATTGGTCATGTGTTCGATCAACTCCTGGGCACCACCATCTAGAGTGCAGTTGCCCTGAGCAATGTGCCAGTGCTGTCACTACAGTGACATTGATGCTTTGCACAGTCGTAGTCATGTCAGGGGGGTCATCTGAGGCCCCAGCGTGCTTGCTAAAGGTTAGTTTGCTTGTGGTGCACGATTTCTGAGGTCCCTCTATCATTATAAATCTTTTTTTATTCTTTCCCCAATCTTTTTCATTTTTTATAGTTCACAAATTCATCAAAGATGAACTCCAACAGAATTTTATACCGTCCCTTTAGTGTTAAACGTTGTGCATGCTTCTGCTTTTCAGGTATATATAAAATTGTTGCCTTCTGGCACATATGTTTCATTAGGGGTTTATTCTTCACATTTTGATTTTCTCTATTAAATATTCTCAGAAGTGATAGTTCCAGTGTATGGGCCATTTTCTTTCCTATCAACTCTCCAAATCTATCGATTCTGTTGATGCCATTAGGGCTTGTTGATTTGTTGGTGTTTAATTTGTCAAAGAGGCTGCTTCCGCACAGGCCTCTTAACACCCATTAAGCACACATTGGGAAACCCGTGTCCGCACACACATACCTATTTAGCACACTTTCGGCGAGGCATGTCCGCACAGCAACACCCATTAAGCACACTTCGGGAAACCCACGTCCGCACAGGCGGACCTATTTAGCACACTTCCGGCGAGGCGCGTCCGCACATATCTGTCTCTAATGTGTGCTTAATGGGGTTTAACAGAACACCACATTGAAGGTGGTCTTAATGGGTGTTTTGCTCTAAATCCGCATTAACGGAGGACATGTCCACACACAGACGGGAGAGAGAACACATGGGGCGGGACAGGAAGTCACTATGTTGAGAGAGGCAGTGGCAGGAAGCTGCCATGTTGAGTGAGGCAGCGGCAGGAAGCACAGTCCAGCCACAAAGTCCCTCTCTCATGGATTTTGCATCAGACAGGTGCCCAGCTATGGTGGCAGAGGGACAGCAAGTCTGAATGTAGCAATTCCATGCACAAAAAGCCAGCTTCGGTGCCAGGTGGGCACTGGATCCTAGACGTGCTGCTGATTGGTCCACGCACAGCAGGAAAGGAGCGGTGACTGACGGCTGAAGGCTCCAATCACGCGGCTCCTGGGGTAGCCATCTTGAAATCTGTGCTACTGCGTCCGCACAGTGAAGGCAGAATCTGTTCCTCGTAATCCATCCTTCCCACGCATGTGCAGACAGAAGGGGTGTTGGTAGATCTGTATCTACTAGATACAGATCTACCTTAAACCAGATTTAGTAAATCTGAATCTACCTTCAACCGGAGTTAGTAAATCTGGATCTACTCTAAACCGGATTTAGTAAATCTGGATGTAGTTGATCCGGATTTCCAGCAGTAAGTGCGGAAGCACCCAGAGTCCTACCACTTCTTTGGTCACCACTATTTCCCTCACTTCATTGGACTCCTTTCTAAAGGACAGGATTTCAGGCTCAGAAATCTGCCCTAACAAGTTTTCTGTGGATTTGAATTTTCAGATGTCCGAATCAAATCCTGAAAATTGCATTTGTGGACACCCCTATTCCTGGGACCTCCCCACTGGGCCAAGTGTGTAAAGGCCCTCTGTCTCCGTACCCTTCGCTTTTGTACCCTTTTGACCTGAACCATTTTCTCTTTCTCATTTCATTCCTTTCGAATAACCATATCTGACACATTTTCAATGCTTATTTCTATGACTTCCCCTTTAGGATGGACATAAATCTTTTCAACTCTTTCCATTTTGATGTTCTGTCCTCTCTCTGGCTAGACCAGTGGTTGGCAAACTCATTAGTCAACAGAGCCAAATATCAACAGTACAACAATTGAAATTTCTTTTGAGAGCCAATTTTTTTAAAAACTTAAACTATATAGGTAGGGACATTGTTATTAACTTAATTAGGGTACTCCGAAGCTGTAAGAGCCACACTCAAGGGGCCAAAGAGCCGCAAGCCGCAGTTTGCTGACCACTGGCCTAGGCCAATGTGGACAGGCTGTTTCAGTGGGGAACAGAGCCAGTGCTGGTCCACCCCAGTGCATGGACTATAATGTACCCCCTCAGTGAATTAAACTGACCAAAAAAGGTTTTCCTGAGCTGCACAAAGTGTGTTTCCCCATTTATCTTACTATACTATGTACTATTGTCCATATGGGTATATATTTGTTGATTCTGCTTACTTAAATCTTTGGTTTGGAAACAGACACACGCTCTTTGTTCTGCTCCAACTCTCCTTGAGTTTCAGTCTGGCCAGCAGCATGACTATTTTTTAGAATTCCAAGACAGCTGAGTTTTCGTGACTTATGTATTACAGGGCAAGACGTTCATCAACTCTGATAGGACTTGTAGACCAGTAATTTCCTCTTTATATATATGTGTGTGTGGGTTTATCTACTGAGAAATATGTTTGGTTGTCTGTTGCATTTCAAATTCAAATATATTTTATTGTGTTTTATATTATATTGATAGTTGGTTTCATATTTATTTGGCTTTTGTATTTTGATTGGCTAATAACTGCTTGTAAACCACATCAAGCATATTGTGGAAGGGTAGTATACAACTTAGGCCCTTTCTGCACTACTCTGGATCAAAGGGCCTCTGATCCAGATCATGAACCTCTTGATCCGCATATTAATCTGGATCAAGGAGGCCCCTGGTAGTCTGGCTCTGTCTGCACAAGACTCTTTCTCAGGCTTAGGCTTTCTAACTGATTTATTTAAAATATTTTAATTTTGTCTTTTTTCACAATTACAGGACAGTTAACAATGAACAAAATAAAAAATACAGTAAATACATGTTTGTGGCTTTTTTTTTTTACTACAACCACAAAAGCCACATATTTGCAAAGAGGCCCCCCATACTGGAGGTCTAACTATTTAGAAAGAAGAAAAGTGACTTTACATTCTTTTAAGCTTTCCCATGCTTTTTAGCCTGTTTCCTTTTTATTCTTTGCTCTCTGTCTTCCACCTCACAGCATTTTTTCACACCTTTTCAGTTTTCGACTGTCAACCTAACTTCGTATCTATTCCTACCACCTTACATCTCTTCCCCTTTTCTATTCCTGGGGGGTCTAGTGCTCCCTTTTACGCCCCCTGTCCATTCTTGTCTAACCCTTTTAACTGGCATTTTCCATCCTCTGCTCCAACATTTCTTTCCACTCTTTCAGCTTTTTGTTTGCCATCACGGCCTTCCATTTACTTTCCTGTGCCTCTCTGCTTCTTTTCTAACTGCCTTTTTTTTTCTTGCCCTGTGCTTCCTTTTAAAGCTTCTTTGGTCACAGCAGCTGGCGGTTGGAGGGTTGACCGGGAGTGAGTACAGAAACATTGCTACTGTAGGAAGTAGGCCAATCTTTTAAATCTTTGTTTTCCTTTGGATTAATGTTTCTGTATTCATGAATTCCTTGTTTGAAAGAGTTTGGAGGAAACTAATCCTCACAAATATGGAAGGATTACTGCATGTTAAAACACAAGTGATAGACAGTTGGTAAAGCAGTGACTCCATCTGGGTCCAGCAAATGCCTGGGAAAGACAGATACAGGAAGAAGGTAGACATAGTAGCCATTTTGTGGGCATGGCCCTAATGTAACAACCACTATTTTTGCTTCGGTATTCACGCTTGCTTTGAGGAAATAGGATAAAAAGGAGTCTATCATTTAGCTTGTCACAAGGATAGCCATTTTAAAAATTAAAAAGACTCTCTTTTTTTTAGCCTCTTAAGACAAGCTGTCACAAAAAGGCCTCCCTAGCTAACTACAGGACCAAGTCTACCACCTGTATTGCTTATTTATTTATTATTTATATTTCTATCCTGCCCTATACTTGAAAGATTGACAGTCCAGTGCACTAAAGATTAGCTGTGAAGGGTGTAAGGAGGGGAGAACAAGCCCTCACACGTCACTAAAGATAAGGGAATTGTGGAAGGGAAAGTCTCTTAGGCATGTGCAGCGAGGAGAAAAAGTGAACTTTAATTACTTTTATGATGATAAGAGTGTACAAACACACCTTTACATATACCTTTCCAATGTAATCATAGGCACACATGAGGCCTTTTTACACGAGGGGTTTTCAAATGCGTCTACGACACGGTGGGATGGAGCATTCACTCTTCTGGGGTGGCCGGATTTGTTCCGAGCCACCCCAGCCGTCCCAATGCATCATAGATGCGTTCAAAAAAGTGCTCTGAAACCATCCGGGCATGTTCAGCGCGTCCCCAGCCATACCAGAGGGAAAGCATTTGCATGCTCTCCCACCGTGACAGCTGGGCCCCTCCCCCAGGCTGCTCCCTTTGGCTCCTATGGAGCCAGGGGTGGGCAGCCCAGGCACCTCCTTTCTCTTGGTTCCTGCTCATTCCAGGAGCCCGGATCGGTCTCCTAGGGGCAGCAGGACCCACATGCTACACCCCCCAACCCACCCCGGGGGCACGTGAACGCGAACACTCCTTACCTGCTCGCCGTCGTGCAGCAACTGAGGTGATCGGGCTGGCTGAGCTCTGCACATGTGCACGGGGCAGTTCCTGATTTGCCAGGTACCTGCCTGGCTTCAACTGGCCATCTGCACAGGTGCGGGGGCCTGACGAATCAAGGACCACCCCATGTGCACGTGCAGAGCTCAGCCAGCCTGACTGCCTCAGTTGTGAGCTGGCAGCGAGCAGGTAAGGAGCATTCGCACGCGCCCCTGGGGTGGGTTGGGGGACGTCGGGTGTGGGTCCTGCTGACCCTAGGAGCCCGATCTGGGCTCCTGGAGTGAGCAGGAACTGAGGGAAGGCAACCAACAGGCCTCCAATCCTGGGTCTCGCCTGACCCAATAGCGGGAGACTGGGGAAGGAGCATCCCACCCCCATCCCAGGGCATACGGGAACGATTTATCCATTCGCATGGAGGGATGCAAGGAACATGTGTAGACGCATTCCTGCCTCCCTCCGTGTGAATGGAGAAAGCATTTCTGCGTGTCCTAGTCTTCTTCACTATAGTCGTTCCGGCTGTAGTGCGAAGTGGCCCATGGTCAAAGAGGCGCTTAGGAGACACAAGCAGGGAGGGAAAAATCACCTTATCAAGGACCAGAAGGAGTAAGATGAGGACAAAAATTGATTGGTCAGGGACCTTCAACTGCCCATCTGCACAGGCGTGGGTCCCTGACCAATCAAGGAACGCATGGTGCACAGGCGCAAACCGCGGCTGGCCTCCTTGCCTTAGTTACTGCCCAGCACCAAACAGGTAAGCACCATTCACATGCATGCGCCCCTAGGGGTGTGGTGTGGGTCCCCCTGGCCCTAGGAGCCCGATCTGGGCCCCAGGAGTGAGCCAGAATGCAGGGAAGGCATCCAACAGGCCTCCTGCCCTGGGTCTTTCTTTACCCAATGGCAGGAGGCTGGGGGAGAAGCATCTCACGCACATGCTGGCCTTTCCAGGCTAGGACAGGAAGGAACACTTTCTACATTTGCACGGAGGGGGGCAAGAAATGCATGTAAACACATTCCTGCCTCCTGCTGTGTGAATGGATAAAGCGTTCCTGCACATCTTAGCCTTCTTCATTCCGGCTGTAGTGCGAAGAGGCCTCTTCGGATTGCCATCAAATCCTCCTCACCCTGACTAGCTGGATGCATCATTTGAGCCATGGGGATGGGGGGCAATTTGATTGGACTTGGGAGGTGCTGTCACTCGTAGTTCACATTCACTGCTGTGGAACAGTGGTTGCACGACCAAGTTGTGCCTTTCCTTAGAACGTATTTTCTGACGTCCAGTTTCCTTAACGTGGATGATCCAGATCAAGCTAATCCAGATTCATTGTTATGGATCTAGTGCAGTAACTGCAGAAAACCCGCCGTTCTCAAAGTATAAAGATATCCAAATTTGCAATCATTCTCTTCATCTGTTTGTTTGGACATGGCCTTCCCACATAATGCTCCAGGCAGTTTATAAGCAACCATTAAACAATCAAAACACATAAACAAAGTACAATAATTATGCAAGGCAAAGTATTGTAAAATACATTTAGAGTGCCTCCAGATGGGAAGAGGCAATTACACGGTCTTCTTTAGATCCTGCAATTGCCTCCGCTGCAGGAGGCAAGAGTGACTTCCTACCTCATCTGCTGGCTCCTTGCGATATTGTTTCTGTTCTAAATACCTGGATTATAGTCAAGCACCTGCCCACCTCCCTTTTTTTTTATGCCAGTTGACTACCATCCAGGTATTTAAAACAGGAACAATATCGCAAGGAGTAGGCAGATGGAGGTAAGCAATTAATATTATGGGAAACCTGACATCACTGCTGGATTTCCTATCATACTGATGTTTTGGGATATTGTCTGAAAATCCTAGAACTATAGTGGGAATGCCACATATGTGTATATAATGTATGTAAAGTCCAGGGGAAAATACTCCATTCTCAAACACACCCATGTATCAAATACAGTTATTCTCCTCTGCAGGACATCTGACAATTTCCAAGGTCAGGCAGTTTTCTTCTGCAACACTTTTTAACCTGGGCCCTGATCACACCTATATGTGATAGGACATCCTATTCATAATTTGAACTGAGGTCGTACCAGCTCTGTTTACATGTAGAATGTTATGGGTCGTCCTCAGGCCATCCTTACTTTGGGCTGCATCACTCACATCTTTCTCCACGATCGATCTGAGCTGCCTCCATGGAACTCTTGGCTCTCTACCCCTTTTCCTGTGTCAAATCTATCTTCTTTCTTATTGGATGCCGTTGTGTCACTCAAGGGAGGTGAGGATGTGTGTTTGCAGTTCTTTTTTAAGCCTGATCCACTACCTCCATGCCCCTTTCCTTTTTTATATGCTTTCCTTTTTTATTATTAATTTTAAAAATAATAACACATTTACATAAAAATGCTAGATAGAGGAATCATACACATAAACTGAGGAGAGAAGGGGAAGTGCCTCACAAACCCCGTGCATGCTGCCCTTCCCATTGGATGAAAGGAAAGACTATCCCCACGCACCACAGCACGGTTCAGCCTCCTTTAGCCTGTCCCCATGCTCCCACTGAAGAAGAGAAGATAGCGTTGGATGCGAGGATGGGCTGAGTCCTCTGAAGAAGAGGACTCCGGAGCGATCTAACAAGGGTAGGCTGGCTTGGAAAACAAATTGAATAAAAATAATGCTAGTAACATGATCTGAGGACAACCAGGGCCCTGGAAGCAACTGGAGAAGGAAACCAGTGACGGGATTGTGGTGGGTCCAGCAGCAAACAGGAACCACCAAGCAACTCCCAGTCCTTCAGTTTCCCTATGAACAGCAGTTTACTGACCTGACTAACCTGTTATGTTTCCTGCTACATCCAGAATGGAATATCAGGCTTGAAGACTCCAATGCCTGTATTTCTGGCAGGAGTTTTAGATGGTTGAATGTTAAGTGGTCAGAAATAGCCATTTCCATTAATGCAACTAGGATATGCCAAGTATGACTGGCAAGGACATACAGCAACATATCCTGTCACTCATAGTGTTTTTCTAGACCTGCTGGTCTTCCCGTATAAATGCTAGAATTAGGAGATGGTCATCCTTTATTGTAATGCTGTGGTTTGGTTTCCACAAGCCATCATGCAATGCAAAGCCATGTAATGCACACGATTGCCGTGGACGGTAACCTGGGTCTTAGGTAAACTATGAAAGTTTGGTCTATCATTGTAGGTCAGTGGCACTGCAGTTACATCCACTTCTCAGGTGTAAGCAGGATCAGCATCATCTACACTGATGGCACCTATCTGCATTAAGCTGTGCTGCAGCTGCTCTCACGAGTTTCACAGCTGCTCCCTGATGCCTCTGAAGACTTGGAACAAAAATTCTTAGAGCCAGAGGGGAGAGGGACTGCTTTTTGGCAGCATGCTATGGCACTCTGATTAAATGAGTCAACAGAGATTCAGATTAAGTGCCTCTTAATCTAGACCTTCCTTCATCTAGCACAGATGGAGCCAGACCAGTGGGGTGGCAGAGTCTCTTTGATCCACATTAATATGCAGATGAGGGGCCCAGAATGTGGTCTAGGGAGCTCCTTATATTGGATGTAAGGTAAGTGCAGAAAAGGCCACAGAAGTGGATTTCCATTGCCTGCTTCCAGGGCAGTTAATGGCACCATTGATCTACAGCCACTCCCAGGCACATTTTACCAACTGTGTAATACACCAAGTCTTTGCTACACAATGTGGGACTGTATCTTGGTGCTTCTCTTACGATCTTTTTACAGTTGTCCTCTCCACTACTATTAGCTTGCACCCTATACCTTCTAGCCTACAAAACTGGCAATTGGTGCAGGAGAATCAAAGATCTAAAAAGCCATGGAAGAAGGTGAAAAATCCCAGCATCTTCCAGTTAGGTGCCTTTATACCACCATATGCTTCAACACCTCAACAAAACAGCATGAATTAAAGATGATTTAGGCAAGCCTTGCTTTAGATTTCTTGGCTTCAGTGAGATGGAGTCAAACTCTTAATGCCATTCTAAAGTAGTTTTTCATGTCTCATACTGCATGCATTTCAAATCAGGAGAGAGCTTCTTTTCTCTCTCTCTCTCTCCCCTTTTTGATGAAAAGCAGGAGGTCTAAGACGTTTTAATGGCTTTCATACTTTACTTTCCAAACATATTATTGCAGCACAATAGTTTCTTTGCATGAGAATTGCTTAAATGATTCAAAATGGATTGGAAAAAACCCTCTATATTTCCAGTTTTAATTTTATGCATGGAGCATTAATGAGCATTGCCCCGTAGAGGTTTCCTGTCAGTTTAACATATTCACAATAATCTCAACACAGATGTTATTCCATCTAAATCCTTTTAGAGGAAAGAACAGTATTTTTTTTTCCATGGGAGATGTCAAAAAATATATTATTGTTGAAATTTCACTCTGACTCTAGAATAATATCTAAATATTTTCTGCAGGTATGAAACAACCTGTTTTTGTACTAAGTCAGGCTCTTGCAAACTTTACAACAAACTGCATTTTATTATCTCAATGCCATGTTATTTACCACATCTATAACTGCAGGCAGTGATGTACATTTTGGGTTTTTTAAGGACCTTCTCTGTGCTTTCAGCTCTGAATGCCAGATTTAAACCTTTTTAAAACTTTATAGTGTGAAGGCTCTGTAGCCACCATTCCTGTAGAAGTGTTCAAATTTAGGTGGTGCACAGCTGACAGGGAAAAAATAGATGCCATTAATGCAGGTTTCTAAATCTTTGTTCATGAAGCCAAGCCATGATAGTTTCGGGTGGATCTGGTATGGGTGGGAAAGGGCTTAATAATTTGCCCCTTCCTGCCCTTTCTTTGAAATTACTAATTTGCTCTGAGCTAGTTTGGTCTTGTGTTTAGAGTGCCAGACAAATATCTCATGGTCACTGAGTTTGATTCGGCACTCCTCCATGAAGGCACCTGGGCTTCTTTCTGAGCTATAATGGCCCTACCTACCTTGATAGAGTGTCCTCTTCTTCTTTGTACCATAAAAAGCATCTGTAGACATCAAAGACATATTCTGAGCACAGCTAATAAGGGCCTGGTTCAGGAGCTCCCCCCTGCTACCCTAGTGATCATTGTCCACAACTGGTCTGGGACCAGCTGGGGAGCTCCCAGTCACAGCATCCACACTATCTTTGGGGTGCGAATGCTGTGAGTCGGTGGGGTGGTTGTCCCTGCACAACCAGGCCCAATGGGCCGATTGACATGGCAGTGTCTGGATGCGCCTTTGTCCTCAGTTCTTTCTTGGTGTAGACAGATTAAAAATTGTCCGTAAGCATACCTGTGGCATCAGGAATGGTTCAAGAGCAGCAAACTTCTGAGTGTTGCAAGGTGGGATGTTGGGGCTACGCAACTGTAATGCTCAGTCTGGATCCTCACCAACGGACAGAACAGCACAGCGATGCTTATACTGTCCAGATGTAGTGAGGGTGGCTGGGTTTTCTGATAGAAGGATGTATGCCAGGAATGAAACAGGAGGTGTGCCATCCACATCACTTGCTCTGCAGTACAAGAATAGAAGTGTTCCAGAGCTCAGAATAGCCCCATCTGTGCTGGAAATGAACTGGCCTGGAATTGTATTGTTGTTCCATCTCAATAAGGTAAGTGAGCATTCAGCTTGTGTGTAATCCAGTGCTTCCTTGGTTTTGGTGGCCGTCACAAAATTACTCCTGATATTTCCTCTAATTTTAATAATCATGAATCTGAGAGTCATATGGGAAGACAGCACAACTCTTAATTGACACAGATACCATGTTAACACAGTAAATGTACTGTATATTAGCAGGTTCACACTACCTTTTATGGTTCCATTTAGACAATAAGGTGCCTTGACTATGAATGATATTTCACTATCTTCTGCAATGTCACATCTTTTACTTGGTTGTTTCTGGCATTCTTTAGTCTCAGAAGACACTGGAAAGAGCCTGAGCATGAAGGTGTGGAAAGTCTGAATTGCCTGCGCATCAGCATTTTCCCTCTTGGCCTAACTAGGGTGAGTCAAAGTGTAAACATGGAATTTGGCACCAGGTTGGCTGCTGGGGCTGCCAGAGAGATGACTTCTGGTCCATCCACCCAAGATTTTAAAAATCCAGATTTCCTATCAAAGTTTACGCTCCCAATCTTTCCCTTTTCTGTGGCTAGTGGTTAGAAGGTAGGACTCTTATCTAATAGTTCCTTTGTTCAATTCCAACTGCCTCCATAAAGCCAGCTGTGACCTTGGGCTAGTCACAGTTCTCTTTCTGAGCTCTCTCAGCCTTACCTACCTCACATTGTGTGTTTAGTGGGGAGAAGAACAGAAAACTTTGGGCGCGTCTTCATGGCATGTGTTATTTCAGTTTAAAGAATTCG